>WNHD01008526.1:0-12200 GCA_011057455.1 Ganaspis sp. Gsp50
CCTGGCCCAAATAAATAAATTATTTAACGAAAGCAATAAAACATTAACTAAATATATTATTTGTCAATATATAAAAATGTTAGAAAAAAATTTGGATCGCTTCCAGTTTCTTTTTCTGCAATATACAGATAAGAAAACATCCTAGCGTAACTAAAAGTGCCGTTCGTGCGAAGGCGTTTTTCTCGAAACAACATTTTTTGAGTTGGCGGGCATGATAAAAAAAACCATTGAACCGATCGTTCTGAAATTTGAATATGTTATTGTGTACACTTAAATCTATAGAAAAAACTACGGATATAAAGATCGGTCAAAAATTTTTTGATTTACAAGGGTTTTTTGGTCCCAAAAAACGGATAATTTCGATAAAATGCCGCCATTTTATTATTTTTGGACGAAAACTTATTCTTCTAGTTCACTATATAGCGGTTTTGATGCTGATTACAATTCACTTTAGTTTTTCTTTTTCGGAAGTTCCAGTAAGTCACAATCACGCTCGCCGTGATTTTTTGATTTTTTTTTTCAAAAATATGCAGAAGACAAAATACACAGTAGAAAAATAAAAAGAAATTTTTTTTTACTTCACTTTTATATAAGAATAAATGTGCAAAGTTTCATCCAAATATCTATTTTTGTTTACAATATATTACATTAGAAAGAAAATTTTTTTTTCGATTCCCAGGGGTGTACTGTCTCTTTAAAAAAGTGTTAGAGTTCCGTACTATTTTATATTATTTTTTATTTTATTTCATCAAATACTATGTTTATTCTAAAATTTAATTCCAGAAACACTAAAAAGAATATCGAAAAAATATTTTGTGTTTTGTATTGTTGAAACGTGTATAGAAGTATTTATGTTTAGTATAATTTATTCTACAAATTTTTTCGAAACTACATTTTTTTAAATAAAATGTACTAACCCTATACTAATAAGACAATTGTATTAATAATCTATACTATACAGATATGCATATTCTCAAAGTTTAATATTTTGTTATTTTTCTTTTTAAAAAAACTACAGAGGTTCGAATGTTGGCAAAATTCAAGATTTGCCAATTGAAATATTTTGTACTTGATTAAGAATTACAAAATTACTTATAGTTTAACTTTATAAATTTATTTTACTTATTTTTAAATGTCTTTAAACACTAGAAGCAGTTATAGACAGTAGATCATATAAATACCTTCTAATTTTAAGCGAGGTAATTTTTTGAAAAATGATTTGATTTTAGAAGCATTTTCTAAAACGTAAAAGAATGACAGATTTCCATACTTTGTTTATTTTAAAATTTAATTTCAGAAAACCGCAAGGAAATGTCCAATTTTAAAAGAAACAATTGAAAGTAAAAACGACCAACTTCAGGTGTGGACAGAATGAAAAAATGAATGAACGAAATTGTCGATTATTAATCATTTTTATTATCCTACAAAAAGATAATAAAATCCTTTGTAAAATTTTCAAGACTTCAAATTTTTATAAACACTCACCATAAATCTTTTAAAAGATGTTAGAATACTGTCATTTTAGAATTTGTTTTAAATAAACTAATTTCAAAAGAAACAAGTAAACTGTTTTGAAATGATAATTTGAAAAGATAAGCACAAATAATTATTGCTGGTGAATGACTTTGAACATTTTTAGAATAAAATTTTGATATTTCAAAGCTTTTAGATCAAAGAATACGCCTGACACTTTTCTGAGAGTGTATTTTCTCCTAAGGGAGTTCTATGGGAATCCGTCCACCTGTGAAATCCATTAAAGTACACATATATGTATCCACACCTATTCAAAGCCAGCACACAAAGCGGAATATTTAAACAGAATAGTCACTTTGCAGTATCAATTCACATTGCACGTAGTACTGTCATGCTAATTGTTCTAATTGATGAATGGGATAAATTGGTTTTCGTAAATTAACCTGCTTTGAACTTTGTCCAATTAATTCTTAATTATAGAAAATAATTTTTCTGTACCCTAATTACAATAATAATTCCAATCAAAGAAATAACTTTCTGTAAAAGTTTGAAAAAAAACAAGAACAAGCAAATGTTGATTTATTTCCTTTCATTTTATATTAGTTATTATTTCTGTAAAAAAAAGAACGAGGAAATACGTTAAATCGAGATGTTATTGAGCAGGATGATTTGGAAATTGATACAAATTGAAGAGAGAATTTAAAAGATTTGAACGGTATGTAAATTCAGTTGGTACTTTTAACATAAAAATCTGATATAATACGAACTTTAGTGAATTTTTCCTCGTCGAAGAGAGATTTCAGATAAACCGGATGTAACGTGAACTCCATAAAAGCGATGATGACTGTGTGCAGATTTACTGTTTCGTCTGAATCCAATTCTCAATTTATGAACAATGTCGCTTTTTATTTTAACTAATTTTTTTAAGTTCTCTTTTATGGAACAGAGTAAAAAATGTTATCCACTCTTATGCTATAAAAATGGAAATAAGGTTATTTGAATGGAGAAATGAAAAACAAGAGATAGAAAAATATTTCAATGTGCATTCAGATTGAGAAATATTGTATAAGAAGGATTTGCAAACTTTTTATCATTTATGTAAAAACGGATCATCTTGTCGAAAAAAGTTAATTCCCTGTCGAAAAAATCTCCTCAAACCATCAAATCACGTTGCGTGCAATCAATACAAAGTCCTATACATTACAGCGTCTGCAAAATATTTATTGCAAAATAGTTTACTATTTAGACAATAGTAACATTTTGCGTTGCATTTGTTTGAATTTTCTTCGCCCAAATTTTTCTTTCTTTATTTTAAGATTATAAAACCACATTTTAAATGAACTATCGATAATTTTTCCATTGGGGAGCCATTATTCTTTGTAAAAACTAGCAAAGAAGAAAAGAGAGTATTAATTAATGTGATAATAGTGAAGGTAATATGGCTCCCGGAAGTTGGGAACCATGCAGAAAAAAGATGGGGAGTTTGTGAGAGCAAGGAGAATTTGAAAAGCACCCCAGAGATGTTTATCTTGTTGAGTGGCTACGATTATCGACGGCTGATCTCCGAGAAACCGGAAATAGTCCCCCGAGAAGATTCTACTCACAAGACACGTTAGATATCTACTGCCTGCAGTGTTTCAATTAATGACCATAAAACGTCTACGTTATTGGGAAATGCCAAGTACGCTAGCCCGATACTCTTCAATATCACGTTAGTTTATGGCAAATTAAATCCTACCAAGAGGCATTTAAGCACACATTTCACTCAACTTTATTTCAGGAAGAACTTCCGTTATATTATAGTTTTCCGATTTTACTAACGTCTTACTCACACAAATGCACTGTGCCATCCTGGATAAGCAGTGCAAAGAGCTTTGCCTATTGTTTGTAGAAAAAAAGAGCATGTCTTTAATTATACGCGGTATTTAGTCGTGAAGTCTTGCAAAATCCGCAGGCATTGCTGTGGGAGCTAAAGAAGGGAGCAACGATAGTGAGGGAGCCACGTGGGACGCCGAACCAATCAGAGAGTGAGCCCCACTCTAGCGGAACTCTCGAGCGAGCAGGCGGTATAAAAGTAGCGTCAAGTCAACACCGTTCGTCAGAAGAGATCAGTGAACTTACCCTGATGAGATCGGGCATGCCAATCAACAGACTCTTCAGAACTTACCACGTTTCATAGCAATCATTGGAATAAAAAGCGAATCACTCAAAACCAATTTATGAATTTTTCAGAGATAATAGTTTCTGCTTTGAGTGCAGATGTTCAGGTTGATGCAGTCGGCACTGACTTTGCGAATGCATTTAACAGTTTAAGTCATGGCAAATGTTACTACCGCGACTGCTCAACCAAGAAGAAGGAAGATCGATCAATTTTGAACGGCCCTCGGCCCTTCTACCCTCTTCCTTGACGATTTATCATCGTTAATCGATAATATAATTTCCTGGACGGACTGTTGACAAGTCATTGTCACGCCGAAAGATGTCCTAGGCTGTCCCATTTTGGAATAAAAGGAATAAATTCCTCCATGGATGAGTGGGAATCACATCCACCCTCTTTCCAACGTTGTACAGTTCCTAGCTCTGTCCATGGCCGAAACCTGGCTGAAGGCCAAAGCACAATGAAAAATCGTAAATCGTAAGCAATGAGTGCGAATAGGACAGAGATATGGGACGTACTACTTGCACTCATTGCTTACGATTAAAAGTCCTGGCTTTCTTCTAGATAATCCACGGAGGCGTAGTCGAACGATTCATCACGAGTGTTTTGAAAAATAATAATAATCAGAGAGACATTCTGGTATCGCTTTCTATTTCGAAGAGATGGAGTTTCTGGTCAATAGAAGCAAAAATGCTTCTCAGTTGAGCTTGTTAACTAATCTTATTTGCTTCTATGAGTAGTCTATTTTCCATAATTATAGTTCTGCCATACTCGTACGATTTTTCGGAAACTCCTCGTAGGGTCCAAAAATCGCACTCTTTCCTCTCTTTTTCCTCGTTAAATTGTTTGGAAACTTACAAGGGTCCAATAATTCTTCTTCCTTCACATTTTCGCCATTCCACTTCGAATTTCTGGAAACTCCCGAAGGTTCCGAAATTCCTCCTGGGCCTTTTTTGTCCTCGCCTCTCTTTTTCCTCGTTGAATTGTTTGGAAACTTACAAGGGTCCAATAATTCTTGTTCCTTCACATTTTCGCTATCCCACTTCGAATTTCTGGAAACTCCCGAAGGTTCCGAAATTTTTCCTGGGCCTTTTCTGTCCTCGCCTCTCTTTTTCCTCGTTGAATTGTTTGGAAACTTACAAGGGTCCAATAATTCTTCTTCCTTCACCTTCTCTCCATCCCAATTCGAATTTCTGGAAACTCCCGAAGGTTCCGAAATTCTTCCTTGGCCTTTTCAGTCCTCACCTATTTTACCCTTGCTAAATTGTTCGAAAAAAACTCCCCGAGGGTTCGAAATCCTTTATCTGTTCTCCCAAGTTAGCCAACTTCCTAATAAACTTCCGGAAACTCCTGTGGAGGGTCCGAAGTTTTGCCTTTTATCCCGTCATTCAAAGCTGATGCCCAAAATTGCCGGTATCACTCTAATCTCTATAAAGAAATTTTGATGCAATTGTAGGGATATCTAGATACTGCTATAGTAGATCGTAATTGTGGGTAAGTCTGTCAAATGGTATAGGTATCCAATTGCCAAGCAGCAAAGCGTAAAAAGCGATTTAGAACGCGTTCAATTCTTGTCATATGATATGCTTAAAAAGGAGCTTAGATTACTGAAGCAAATTCTACTAACGATCTAACTAGAGTAGAATAAATGCAGAGTTTTCGAAGTGCGTTTATTATGGAAAACCGAAGCATTTCTCACAACAAAACCGAGCATTCTAAGAGCCTTGGATATAACTTTAGAGATATAATCATTAAAAGAAAAGGAGCTACTAATGAGAACCCACAGATCCCGCACCCTTGTTGTTCTAGGCAGTTCATTATAACGAATAATGTATCCATAGACATAAGTGGCTTTGCGTTTTGAGAAAGAAATGACTGAAAATTTATTAATATTTGAGACCATCTGATTGGTTATGCGCCAATCATTCATACCATCCAAATCAGATTGTAATCCATTAGAGTCATTGCAAGTATTAATTGCTCTGTAAATAGTGCTGCCCACGAGACCGACCGAGACTGCATGTAAAAGTCTCGGTCTTTCTCGTGGGTAGCACTATTTATAAACTTTAAGATCATCAGCGGCAAGTAAAAAATAAAATAAAAAGATAAACACTATCAAAAAACAGATTTAATATCATTAATACATAGAACAAATAAAAGAATACCAGCTGCGAGCCTTGAGGAACCCCAGAAGTTTCGTTAATAGACTGTGACGTTGTTTTTGAATTAAACACATCACAAAAGTAGTTCCCTCACCGTGGCACCGAAAATTACTTTAAAATATCACATTTCGCATAATTGATTACTATTTTTATTTTGTGGCCAAGCTCGGACTCAACAATTTTTAATTTATTTGATTTAGAAATTTATTCTTTGGATAAATTGTCTATTTTCATAAATATATTGTGTTAAGAAACGTATTGTGTATTTTTGGAAAAAAATACTACGTTGTATCTAATAACGAACTGATTTTTTAAAAACCATTTATTAAAATTTTTTGAGGAAATCAGAGATCCGCACTTCTCAAATAATTGTATTTAAAAACTATCTTGACGTGCTCAGTCGGAAAGAAATACACTCAACAATCACCAGTCGGCGCTAATTCAAGTCCCAAATACAAACTTGAAGCTACAGACCAGAATTTACGGCTCAGAACTGATAGGTGGCGACATCCAGTGAGGCTTATGCTTACTAATTGGCGCGCACGCTTGCTCACGCCTGCTTGGGTGTGGTGCGCACGAGAAGACGCCAGTTACGAGTTTGGCTACCGGTTCTGGTAGGAAATAAAACCACGCAGTGAAACCGTAAAAAGGCTCGTTAAGAACGAAAAGGGCATGGATTACTCCAAGATTCTCACCCAACTGAGTGGTTAATGGTCGACGTATTCGTGAACTTCACCTAGGGGGTGTTTTCGGTGGCGGAAACACCGAGAAAATGTCGAGAGGCCGGACAGCGTGGTCGGAGAGGACGCCGCCATTTTATAGACGCCGGCCGGCTGACCCGTTTCTGCCTTTTTGATTTTGTCGCATTTTTCCGATAAGTGCCTGATTCTCCATCTTTGGATTTATTGGAAATAAAGCTTTGTGTTCTTTTCTTATTCGGAAAAACCGTGTTTAGTGTTTTAAATCAAAAGTTTAATGTAGTGCTTGTCACCCCCTTTCCCCTCAAGCGGCGGAACCGACGATCCTTTTCAAGTCTCACGCTCGGCGTGGAGCTAGCCGTGTTGGAGTTAGTGCCGTTTGTTGCTGTCGGAGTCCGGGTAGATTTTCAAATCGATCTGTCGCCCGGAGGAAGCACCTCCGAAAATAAATAAACGAGCTTCGATGGAAGTTCATGAACTCGAAGCGTGGAGTTCACGAAATCGGTGTCGGCGCTGACAACGTCGCCATTTTTGTAGCGTCCCTTTCTCACTCTAATTTACAGAGAGACAGGTGAAGAGAGAAGAACGTTACAAGGCAAATGATTAACCACACACTACTCATTAAGACGATCTAAATCAGACTGGATTTTCAAATAATCATTACAAGAATTGGAAGAATTAATTACTTTGAAAAGGTTAAGATCATCAGCAAATAATAAAACAGATGAGTTGTAGAGAATAGACTATATCATTCATGTACATTACAAAAACAGCCCTCCTAGATTTGAACCTTGCGGAACTCAATGGTTTGGTCAGGATGCTGATAATTAACTCTAAAAATTTTAAATCTATCGGAAAGATATCTTTAGAAAAATAATATCTTGTCAAATATACCCATGAGCTCCAGTTTTTTTTTCGAAGAATAGTACAATGATCAATTTTGTCAAAATCTTTAGAGAAATCAACACAAATAGAATCAACTAGTTGGACTCTTTCTATAAGTAATTATATTACTTAATTCTTAATTACAATCCTAAAAGTTTCCGATCTAGTAGTTGGTGCCCACGAACGGTTGAATTACTAGATACGCGCCATTATGAAAAACTCTTTTTTAGATCTTAACCAGAAATCAACATCAAACCTTCATTCTTGGACAACGAGGGTAAAGATTTAACTGAATCAACCTACTTTCTAACTACTAGAGATCAAAGGCAGACACACAATGTCTAAAGAAAAAAAAATACATTTGGGAGAACTTGACAAATAGTTTCTCCTTTCAAACGATTCTTTATAATCTTATTCGCAAAATCTAGACCAGGAGATACTTATATTTGGATCAAAATCACGAATTTGGTTTAATAATAACAACCGTTTTCAGAAATTGTGCAAGTTGTCTTGCATTCGTTTTATTGAAATTTTTGTATTAATTCGGCATCGTCCATAAATCACCTCATGTCACGATTTATGGAAATAGAAGTACACATATAGTGTGGTCTTATTAATGGACCAAAAGTGATCATACAATTGAATGATAAATTTATCATCACAATAAATATTTAATTGTCAAAAATTATATAATGTGCAACTCAGAAAGTTAGCACAGTGGTTCTCAAGTATTTTTTCAAAAATTATAACTTTTTCTAGATCTCACGATGTCTAAATTACTTTTAGAGAATTTCAGTATACTCTCAAATTGTAATAATTACTAGAAGTTCCACTAAATTGAATTTTCCCAACTCGATGTTAACTTGCCTGAAGAAGTAATTTTTCTATTAAACCTAGATTTTGCAGAATTTTTAAAAATTTTTGTAAAAGTTGGTCTGACCTTAGAAAGGTGATTTCAAAAAAAAATTTTTCGATGAAAATTGTATCTCATTTGTATCTTATTTTTATAATATTCTTGTCCAATCAAAATTCTTGTGGAAGCACTTGGAGAACTTTTCTGGGAATTCTTCTGCAATGTTTGAAAGATTTCTTATCACGGTGGTAGTAACAAGGTTAACCTTAATCATATTTTGTTAAAAACAAAACTCTCTTGTATCTGTTTTATTTAATAAGAATTTACTCAATAAGAAGGTAATAAAAGGTTTCTAATAATAAACACTTGGGGGATAAATTTCATCAGGGACAGGAGCATGGAGAAGAACTTGCTTAATTGGAGAAATTTGGTGTTTGGTAAATTTGATAGTATTGTACCTGATATGAGCACCAACACTATCCACATGATCCCCACCAGGCTCTTCATCATGTCATTGTGACGTCACGTCCGCCTCATGTCTCCTCCTCGCCCGCTCGATCCTTTAGTTCTCACACTGAAACACATTAAAGAAAAGCAGAGGTAAATAAAACATGAACCGACCATCGTATAAATATATGGCATAGAAGTGCCAAGAACGTATCATAAAAATGGTTCATTTCGCGGAATTAACAATTTAAACTGAATAAATGTATTGATCCTCTTGACGCAAAGTTAGATCTGCCACTTGAAATTTTGAAAAAAGTAAATAAACGTCTTTTACGAGTTGGATTTCAGTTTTTAAAAAGATTTATACGAAGCGAAAGCGTTGTCTGATTTTAAAAATTCAAAATGGCGGATCCAATATGGCGGATGATTTTAAAATTGACCCGATTTGATCGTAAATTTGTACTTGGAGGTTCCTGGGGTCGCTGATTACGAATCTGGTGTCAATTTCCTAAAATCCAAAATGGCGGAAACAGTATGGCGGATGATTATAAAAGTAATCAGATTTTCTTGAAAATTGGTACTAGGAGGTTTCTGGGGCCATTGACTGCGAATTTGGTACCAATTATCCAAAATTCAAAATGGCTGACCCAATATAACGGAAGATTTAAAAATTGATCCAATTTGATTGTAAATTTGTACTTGGAGGTTTCTAAGGTCGCTGATTACAAATCTGGTGTCAATTTCTTAAAATTCAAAATGGCGAACCCAATATGGCGGAGGATTTTAAAATTGATCAGATTTGACTAAAACTTTCTGCTTACAATTAGAGGTTTCTGGATTCACCGATTAAGAATTTAGTATCAATTATCCAAAATTCAAAACGGCGGATCCAATCTGGAGAATGATCTAAAAATTGGTCCGATTTGCCTGAAAATTTGTACTTGGAGGTTTCTGGGGTTGTTGATTACGAAAATAAATTTGAAAAGATCTACATTCTCTATATAATTAGATACAAAATTTTCTAAAATTGCTTCTGATGCTACTTGGGAGTTTAATAAATCAAATTCACTTAATTAGTGCTAAGGTAACTTAGAAATTGTACTTTGTGTAAGACTTTGTGTAATAATTCTTGAAATAATAATTTCTACTTGGCACGAAAAAACATGTTTCTCTGAGTGCTTTAAACGCGTGTGCACTAACTACCCACCCTGGCATAAAGAAAAAGAGCGTATCCGAGGGGCTTGAAATTTAAAAAAAAAAAACTAAAAACAGTGCGCACCCATTTATTCAAGAGAAGCTTCCCTTCGCGTCGTGACTTTTTCGTCCTATCTTTTCTCTTGTTTCTTATGGGTTTATTTTTTACGTCGGGAGATTATATTTCCACAGAAATTGTATTGCTTTGACCTGTCTGCTTTAATTCTTGTAGCTTTTTACTTTCATACAAAAAAAATATAAAAAAATATGGCTATCCGAGAATTGTTGAATAAATTAATCTACTCAAAAGGAAAAAAAATTCAATTTAAAAGAATCAGAAATACATTGGTGTTATCCTATTCGTAATATTATAGTTTGGTATTAATTTTTGGTTAGTAAAATTGGATACAATATTACTTTTTTACTGCAATAAAAAAATCAATGGGATTACCTATAAAATCACATCAATGAAAACAAAATTTTCTATAGTAGAAAACTGCATTTATTGGATTCATATCGCTAAGTGTAAAATTTGTTTTTAATTTTGATTAAATTGTTTAAATAACACAAAATGAATAACATTGGCAGTGAATTTAGTTATGCGTCAAATTTTTCTATACGAATAAAAGAAATGTATAAAAAAAGTATAAGCTTTTTTAAAAGCAATAAAGTAGCATGCAGTGGATTTAACATACATGAACTTCGACAAACATTTTTTTTAAAAATATTCTCTCTTGCTTTTAGTTCAATTAATATGTAAAATTTAAAAAAAAAAATTTGAATTTACGGCTACATTCAACGATATTCTTTGTATTCGTTTCTATACATTAAGAAATAAATAATTATAATAATAATAATGAATATAGATAAAATATTTTTTAATAAAATACGTAATTTGTATTTTTTTTAGGCTTCCATTTTTCCTATTTTTCTGAAAAAGGGCAATTTCTGATAATTTTAAAAGCGATTGTAAGAACTTGATTTAAATGGTATTTGCAACTTTAATAATATTTAACGCAGGGTAGATTACAGTCAGAAATGCGAATGCAGAATATGAACTGCGTATTAAGCTTGAATGATGTTGAAATTAAACCTTTTTTAGAGTGTTCGAAAGTTGTTGAGTTCCAATTTAAAACTTCTCCCGCAAGCTCGAAAATAATGATTTGAAATTAAACTTTTGTGAATGACTAAGCTAACCAAATTTATTATTACTTTCCTATTACATACCTACTACTAAATTTTTTGCTTTATCATATAAATAGAAGAAATATTATATTCATTTTATATCTAAAATCAAGAGTACTCAAATTATAGTTCAGAAAAATTAAATAAAAATTGTCTCTGTTCGTATCGATAATTTTAAAAGTTGTCACCTACATCTACGCCAAAACTGTTAACTTGATGCTCTTCTATAAATATTTGTTGATTGCATAATAAGAAAAGTGCTTTATCTGCCATCCAAGAGAAAAACGTGAAAAAAGATGCTGTTTATCTGAACAAATAATCTCCCGTTTCGTATCAAGACTATTTCTCTAGACCACTTTCCACCCAGAATTTTTCTTCCGAATCGTGGTTAGCAGGTTGTTTTTCTAGAAAGAACGATTTTTCTAGATTTTGCACCTTCAACGCAGATACAGTATCTTCTGTGGCATAAACATTTCACGTTGTTTTATACTCGGGCGAATTTCTTCGCTGCTGTTAAATAGTTCTTCTCTTTAACTGTAGCATTGTTTCTTGAATAAAGCCACAAACCACTAGCAATGCCATTGCTACATGGCAAATGTTTGCTTAGATGAGAGATCTCTACTTTTATACTCCATGCAACAAGCGCGCAGTGTTCGTTTGGAGGGGAGTAGCCGCTGATTGGTGCAGAAATATCCAGTCAACCACTCTTGCAGTTGCACATACCTCACCTGCAGTCATACTCCCCACCTCTTTTACTTCCTGGCGCTGTTACAAACCTAAATAATCTTCCAATTAAACCTTTGAGATGATAATTTCGGTTGTTACGTTTTAAAAATTTTATTTTAAACTCTACACAAATTTTTCCTATATTATTTGTTTTTTTAAGAAAAATAAATTCAAAGCTCCTTTTACCAATTCTGATTAGGACAGAGTACTATCATATGAAGCGAAATTTAACCTCTTCATTTGAAATTTTGGGTCATATAAAACATAATGTTATAAATAAAAACGTTTATATAATTTATTTTATATGAATGAAATAATGAATACACTGAAAAAATTATTTCCTTGAATTTTACAGAACTGTTGCGGAGCAGCGGATATAGACATCTACTGAACAGAGTTCTGTAAAAAGTGGTGAATAA
>WNHD01008527.1:0-10605 GCA_011057455.1 Ganaspis sp. Gsp50
TCTTATTGTATTCACCTCGTACACCTTACCCTCACTGTAGAACCACTGATGATTTTAAAAAGTAATAATGCGTGTTACGTTTCATGACGTAACAATATACCTATAATTATACACCATATTAATACTAATTTTATAGTAATTACTGCATCTTTGAATATTTACTATACTTATAGAGACAGTATCTTTAATCTATCTTATAAATTTTAGAAGTTTAGTATTGAAATTCTAAAAGGTCTTAATTTAAATATTAAACACAAAAATAAAATTCCTCTTTATTTTTATAGAAAAGTTAAAGGCTTCTGAGATACGCCTATACATTTGAAAGGAAAAATTTGACTCAAAATGCGATGATAAATATTCAGCTTTTCTATATAATATCCTGATAATAAAATTCTTTCCCTTTTCCAACATTGCTGCCGGGTACCGCACATAGGATTTACATTAAAACCCGACCAAACTCAAACTTTATGTATAATTTCGTATATTCATATCTTATAAATCCAAGTATGTATATAGTAAACGTAAACATTTTTTAAATAATTTAAAATATTATATGCGTACATCCTCATGGAAAGTGCCCACTTTGACAATATATTTGACTTATTTATATAAGCATATTCTTGATTAAATTTTGAACATTTTGAGAGGTCTCAGAACCTTCTAGATGAAAAATTCGCCAAGTTGAAAGGGTTCAAAGTTAGAAGTGCCGAAAACCTAATTTTGAGAAGAACGAGTTTAAAGTTCCAGTTTACTCCCAAGTTAATTAAAAGTCAAGATTAAGATTTTAGCGTGTTTTAAATTAAGACAAAGTTACATGATAAATAAACACTTGATTCGAAGAGGCACACTGTTCATTTTGTTTTTCAGCAATAAAAAAAATTCGAGAATTTGAAACATTTCTAGAATATTGCGAATATCTACTATTATATTAAAACCGACAAAGTGGTCCCTCTTCAATCGGTCGTACAGATATAATTATAAATTATTAAGCTCAAATAATCAAAGTAGTATATTTTGACATTTTCTGGAATTTAAACAGATAAGGAAGAAAGAAGTATTTGAAAATTTCCTTGACAGTACTAGACTTTTGGATGAGGCTCAAAATTGTAAAAATATCAAATAATTTACGTAAATGAAATTAAAGTTTGCTTGAGAAATTAAAAAAGAAGCAAATGAATTATTAAAGTACATGGTGACAGAATAATTCATTGACTTCAGTTTTAATTTCTTCAGAAAATTCAAATTTTGTGTTCGTCCTTTTGTTTCGTCATTTTGTGTTCCATACTGAGAAAAAAGTTCATTTCTACCAAGAATAAAAATAAGATTACGTTGATTTACCTTAATAGCAATCGAGTTATCATAAAAAAAATAAATACTTTAATTTGAAAGAAGAATTAGTACATTTATGCTAACAATGAAATAGTAGAGCATATATATTGTAAATTATATTTGCCTTAATGCTTTCATACTTGATCCAAGAATATTTTAGGATTGTGTAAAGTATAATTTACTTTGCGCAAACTCGTAGCCTTTTCTATTACGCGCACTGTATTTTCTTAACTGAAAACGTAACCTAAAAGTGTCAAACAGTTGTAAAGGAAATGTTATTCTTGAATTAAGAATAATTATACTACTCTCTAAATTTGAATGCATTTTCGCATTGGCGCAAGAAAAAGGTTGCTCTCAATGCACCTAAAAATATAGTACTGTTAAAGAAATTATCATGTATGTACTACATTTTACTGTGTACAATATTTTGTGAGACACAGACATTGGCAGTGTAAAAAATTATAAATATTGAAGAATTGCATCGTAAGAAATATGTAACAAAATCTCAGGCACTTTGGTAAAAAGCATAATGAAAAATACCGTTTCTGGTGTTTGTATAGTCTGTTCGTCAATAATGCCAGTTATTCGTGACTGAAACTCTGACAACGTTTTCATAAACTTTGAACCGTCACAATATTCTTTCAATTGATCCATTTGTGTCGTGATAGCCGAAATGATTTTATCATTATTTGTTTGTATTTCTTCTTTGACTATATTACGAATAAGCGATTCGTCAACAGACATGCTAGAAGCATCTGATGCTAACTCAGGAAGAGGAGTTGTCTAAAAAAGTAGCAAATATTTTCTACAGGAACAGAAGGAGAGACAATCCCTGCAAAAACAGGTGTCTTGATTTAAGATGTTTAGATGGTCATTTTTAAGACATTTATACTGTCTTAAAATTTGGACAAATAATAAAGCGTTTTAAGTTATTTCCGCCAATAAGAAATAAACGCGCAACGTCTTAAATATCAAAATTTTTTAAAATAAGACATCTGTTTTTGCAGTGAGGTTGTAATTATAAAGTCGACAACAAATAAGTTCCCGGGTGGAAATTTCCAAACTAGGCCCAACATTGTTTTGAACAATGCAAAAACAGGTGTCTTGATTTAAGACGTTTAGGTGGTCATTTTTAAGACGTTTATTTTTTTGCAGTGAAACACCTGGCCATCTTACCGCCTAGTTTGACGCCAAGCTTCGAGCTTGGTCCACGGTTGGCCCTACTTTGAAACTTTACTGAACCTTGGCGCCAAACTAGGCAGCAACCTGATTGGGTGTTTCATTTAGAGTTTGGAAAATCTAGTTTGGCCAAAAATGGGGCCAGGATACAATTCTTGGCCCCAGCTAGAGCCAAGATAGAATTTCCACACGGGTGTAATTCAAAGGCAATTCGCACTTTAGTTGAAATAAGAATCGCAATATCGTCTTGCTTTCAGTAGTCAATGTTATTGAATATGACGTCAGTGATAATATGCTCTCTAATTCTGAATTATCCACTTTTGAGCCTTTTGTCTAATTCAAATAGGACCGAATCGTTTTGATTAATTTTTATTCAATAGCAACTAATTCTCAGTAGAAAAATACAAATTAATTTTGTAACCCTTATTGTAATTGAATTAGTAAACTTTAAGAAAGTGAATTTAAACTGTTAAAATGATGAATTTATCATTCTAAAATGTGGTAAACATGTCTAACACATCATCAGGAAAGTCTGCCTAGTTCGATTTTCTTGATATTTTTTTGTTTAAAAACAATTTCTTAAAACTAGCAAATTGTAATGTAAAATTGTCTACATTTTTCTTTTAAACCAAATATCACTAAAGTGGGACTAGACAGACCTTCCTCATTTTCATTAATGTCTACCAAATTTCAGAATAATGCATTTATCATCTTAAGAGTAATTTGGGGTGATAAATGCCTGTGAGTCATGTGATCACTGACGTCATATTGCATCACATGACGTTAATCATAGTGTGTAAATCGGTTCGAAAAAAACTTCCCTGACTTTTCCCCGGCTCTTTATTGGTCCACAAACTTAAAAATTGAGGGGTCTCATGCAATAGCAGTTCAGGCGCGCGAACTTTTTGTTTTCTACTTACAGTTTTGGTCAGACTGTGTACTAGTATACGTGCTTCGTCTAACCAATACAGTAAGTAGGAAATGGAAATTTTGTGCGTCCAATGTTTTATTGCATGGAACCCCTCAATTCTTAAAACAACCGAATTTTGTTTTCAATTACTAAAATTTGCAATTACTCTTATTTTAAAAGTTTTCTCTCACTTCACTGACCGTTTGACACACTGTTAATACAATACTTTTATTCCCAACGACAAGTTTCGCCTCCAGGGAAGTAAATGAATGTTAAACAGAGAATAAGCAGAAGCAAAGCGTAATTTGTTAAAAGCAATAAAAGCGTAAGCATTGTTAAAATTACAGTATTATTAATTACTTGAGTCCATTGTTCTAATGTTACTTCTTTCTTATTACGGCCTTTGTCCTTAACTTGTACATTCTCGCCTTTCTGAGTTGTAGAAATAAATATTGTGAGTTTTTGTACACATGAAATGAAAATAATATACAAGCAGATTTAGAAATTATCGGTTAAAAATATGAGATAATGCCATCATGTAATGAAAGAAACTTATTTGAAATTTTAATATAAAAAAGAATAATTCAAAACTAAAATTTCAATGTAGAGCGAATAAAAGAAAATAAAGTATAGTCTGTTGAACCCACAAACCTACTGAAAATTCCTATAAAAGAACATATATAAGATATTGTACAAGTTCTGCATAAGAAATTTAAACAGGAACCTGTACAAGAATCTGCACAAGATCCTGTACAAGAACGTTAGCAGCAATAAAATTTAATTGTACCATATATGTGAATATATGTATACAAGTTTTCACTTATATGTCAGTCATTAATTTTCTGCTCCCTCTTCATTCCCATAGCGAACAAATTATCCGGAAGATCATTGAAAGTTTCCCGGGAGGATAAGTGCTTACTATCCCTTCACCTGACACTGCACAGTTGAAAATTTTGTGTTTCTGTGTTAAAAACGGTCTTGGTTAAATATTTTGTGTTAAATGAATAACCCTTTCTTTTGTTAATTTAACAATCACATTTGTTTATTTTTAACAAATGAAAAAAACATGAAATTTACATAAACAACTAATTGATTCCTTCATTAACTAACGCAAATGGGTCAAATTAACAAAAGGTTTTTCAAATTTTCCCAGAATATTTTACGTCAAACTTTTTTCAATCTATGATAAAATATGCACTTAAATAGCAACCTAGATATACGCGATCAACACGTTTGAAAATTGTGAAATTCGGTATTTAAGCCCAGATAACAATTTAATATTGTTTGAAAATTAAAAACTGTAAAAGAATTGTAGACATCAACTGCGCTGGGAGCGAACCCAGGATATCTCGATTGCCGGTTGAGCGTTCTGAACACTGAGCTAAGCAGGGTCTGACCATCCTTCTTTCACAAATCTTTTTATCTCATTCGGTTATATATATTTTTTATGTTATAAACAAAATTAACAGTTTTCTCGGTATGGACAGTATTTGTTTATAATATAAAAAACTATTAAAAATTGTACATGCTCGTAATTGTCAAAAAACACAGATTTCGAATCTGATATTAGAAATGATCTCATAAGAAGTTTGAAGTAATAAATTACTTTTAAAAATTAAATTAATTTTTAATTATCTATAGGTAGTGACAGGTGGAGAGTGTAGGCAGTTTTTCCGATGGCTGATCAACTGTTAGACGTGAAAACATTAAAAATTCAACACAGCAACAAATCTTAAGTCGGAATTTTAAATAAGGCGTTTAGCTGGAAAAGTCTTATATTTTAACCGATAATATTCTGTTGTTGCTTATCAAATACTCACATTTTTTAAAATAGCTTTTGCATTTTCTATATCACCAGCTTGAGTCAACTGTTTAATTGATCTCTTAACAGTTTTCTGGAAAAGCAGAAGTTTGTAATGATGATAGCACTTGATAATTAATATGTAGAAATACAAGAAAATATTTTTGTGCTTTTTTTTAAATATGTGTTGAAAGTTCTGAAGTGACTCAATTAACAATATTTCAATTAAAAGCAGTTTGATAGTCGAAAGTAACTGTTGCATTTATTGTAATACTGTACGTTGAGGAGATGAAAAGTAAGATGCATTCAAATTATTCTTCGTAAATTACACAGGCCTACAAAAAATTTTTTGATTTTTTGTTTTTAGATAAAAACTATAATTTCTTATAGATTTTGGTGTCCTGAGTTTAAATTTAAAGAGAAAAAGAAGATTCATCGCGCAGACTTTTTGTAATTTTAGGAACAAGTTTAGTGGGCTGCATTTTTTAGAGAAGTTTTGCAAAAAATGTGAAACTAACTTGCATGAAAGCATAAACTTTAAGCTTTAAAATGAGCCCAGAAACACTTAAATATCTTTGCTGGTTTTAAAATTATGAGCAAATTAGTACAACCATGTTCGAAAGTAGTTCAACGCACAAATCGCACTATTCGATTCATTCAACGCACTTGCAAAAATTGTAATAAAACATGAACGTCTTTAAAAGCTGCTAAATCAGTCAAAAATTAACGAAAACAGTTTTTTAAGGGATCGTTGGAAAGATTATAAAATTTGCCTTTGAATGACTATAAATAAATTTTTTTTCGACCAACAGGAACTGAGATGCAGAATGATAATAACAAAGATTTTTTTAATAAAATAATTTGACTTGATCCAGCTATAACAAAAAATCTACTCGACACATTTTTTTTTCTTTAAATTTGAACTTAGGACATCTAAATCTGTAAGAAATGATAGGTCTGGTCTAAAAACCCCAAAAAATTATTTTTGTATGCCTGCGTTAACAAATGAACAAAATGTTTAATTTGAGATTTGATTGGTTTTTGATCCTTTGATTGGAATGTACACTGTAAAAAAGAAGTCTTACTTTCAGACCATTTTAGACTGAACCCGTTTACATCAGATCCAATTTCAACTAAACTTCAGCATCAAGAGTTGGATTCTAAGACCTAAAACTGACCTAATGTTGTTTCAAGACATAAAATTTGCTGACTTTCAGTAATTTTGGTTTTAAGATGTAAACGGTTTAAGACTTTGTTTTTACTGTGTAGAATGAGATGCTTAAAAATTTTCGCCATTGATGACGTTTCGAACAGCAGATTGCACGGAGAAAATAAGTTAGCTGTCAATATATAGTCATCATAGCTAAAATTTTGCTAAGCTAACTATTAGATTTGTTAAGATAGGTAAAAGTTGGCAGTGATTGCCAACAATTTCGATGCCATAGCGAAAAATAGTTTTTCGAAATAGGGACAGCGAAATATTTAGCTGCGGGATTTTTACATTTTTAGCTTCCAGTGCGAGCTATTAGATGTCTTAGCAAACACCTTCGTTGGTTTAGCTAATACGTTAGCTATGTCTAAACATTGACAGAGGTAACTTATTCTTTTTCCTGTTCTGCTCATAATCAGGGTATCTACTCAGGGTAGAAGTTTATGAACAAAAATAGATTTGTGGCGAAATCTTTCATTAATATGAGTGGAAGAAAATGAGATCCGACTCTCTTCTATACTTCACTAAAACAATTTTTTTTATTTTTAATGTGAATTTTTTTTATGAAACTACAGATATATGTATGTCACACTTGCAAATTCATTGACATCTCATCTGTATGGGTCTGAAACCTTCCAAAATGTTTAAAATGTAACCAAAAATATGTTACCGGGTCTGAACATGGGACCCACTGACTAAAATCAACTTCTAGAGAAAAACGAGTTAAAAGTTTTGCATCCAAGTAAATTAAATATCTCAAAACCGAGGGGTTCGCCAACTCCTAATTAACCCTGTATGAAGAATATATTCTCAAAAAATATCAACGGACTATTGGAGAATACTTAAGAATACTTAAGTATGTTACTTATGAATATACTAAGTTCATTAGATGGTACTCCAGAATATCTAAGAGTATCGGAGAATATTTGAGAATAGTTAAGAATACTTAAGTATTTTACTTATAAAAATATATAATGTATTGGAAAGAACTACAGGATATTTAAGAATATTTAAGAATTCTGAAGAATACTTAAGGCTAATGCTAAATATTCCCAAGTCCAAAATGCCAGAAGTGCCAATACGGTCCAATATTGGTGCAGTCATGTCTGCTGAAATACGGCAAACATTCAAATCGTGCCATTATCAGGACAAGATTGGCACAGATTTTCAGAAAATTGAATTTGCTAACTCTTGGTCAAAGTTGTCTGATTAACTGACAAATGGTCATATCTTTAAAAAAATAAAATAAAATCCTACACGGAGAAAAAAAACCTCAATATGAGCAGAAAAATCCGTAAATCTTACGGATTTTATCAGCTAAAATAGTGACAGTGAATTTGACCTGTAAAAGTTACGAAATTTTTCCGCAGCCAAAATTCTTAAAAATTTCACATGTAAATTCATACAAATTAAAGAAAATTGTTTATTAAAACTAAAAGTTTATTAAACAGTCAATACTAACTTATTTAAATAAACGAAAAGTTCCATTTATTTATTAGTAATTACGTTGGAGACGTACTATGAAAATTGAGGATAGATTTCCTGTTTCTGATTTCCAGCAGTTGAAATCATCAGTAAAATCTACGGATTTTTACAATTCTTTGTATGTTTATTTCTAACAGATTAGCTTCCGTTAATTTAGGCATGTTATTTTTCTCTGTGTACAACTATGTTTGTTGAATAAATCAACGATTTCTTTTTCTAAAAGTGTGTTTTGGATTCATAATGGCAAATTATTACTGCCAGAAAGCGGCCGAATCTCGGTCCAGTGACAGTCGATTAATGGCAATAGGTTTAAACTTATAAGTTCACTTTTCATAAGTTTGGCATGTGGTTCTTTAGATCAGTAGATGCGTCGTAGGATTTAAAGCTTGTTTCTTCGCTTACACATTACAATTTCTAAATTTAAAAAAATTTTCAATAGCAATTCGTAATTTCGTTTTAAATGTGTCAACCTCAAAAGTAAAAATCGCAAAAATGGTGGGGCTAATCCGGCCACCCCATGGGGCTAAACCGGACACCAGGTTATTTCATCATAAATTAAACAATTATGGATTCCTTTTTGTGCGTAAACTAAAAATATGAATTTATTTTTCTCAGAAGCGTATCTAATTGAAGGCCTTTGGAGGATCGGGGTGCATTCTTAAAAATGTTTTGGGAGACATTACTCTAAATGGAAAGAAAAATCACTAGATTTTGATTTTTCCTATGGATACGAATTAATGATTTTAAAATATTTCTATAAATGAATTTTACTAAGTATGATCACTTTAAACTTGTTTAAAATTGTCACACACAAAGAAATTTAAGAGATGAACTGTCCGATTTAAATGTACTCCTTTTCGTCCGGTTTAGCCCTACGCTGTCATTTTACCTTTAGGCCGAAAAATTTTTTTTTGCTATTGAAGTATTCAAAACAATATCACTTACCCTAAAGTAAGTATAAATTATACTTTTAATATAACTTCATTAATAGTTTTTCACTTCAATTTAATATAATAAAAACCAAAAAGTATGAGTAACGTAATTTTTACAATCTACGAAAAAAAGACTGTATCCGCACGTTTTGATTTTTAACATCACATTTAACCGATGCTATGTCATCGTGACCTATGCAATACATGCATCATGTGATGCCACTTACAAAAAATATTAACGGTTATCAAGACTTTATAGTTTCGCAGAAAATTGAAGTGTCCGGTTTAGCCCCGAGACCGGATTAGCCCCACTCTCCCCCATTTCTGGACTATTAAATTTAAAACATTTTCCGGATACTGAGAATAATGAATATAGGAAAATCTACAGAATATTCGAGAATATCTGACAAGTGTACGAAGAATACCTTAGTTGACAACCCCTCGCTCGAAACATTATAGATTTCAAATTACTCTGGTTCTTATGTTATGTATTTTTTCGTGCAGAACATGATTTTCACGGTTAAGTAATTGTTCGAACACCACTCTTATTGCTATCATCAATTTATTTTGCAAAAGCCGAAATTTGTAATTTTTAAATCTTATTTAAAAGACTTCCGAATGTCCTAGACGTCTGAACTTTTTATGCACCTTCAGAACCGATAACTTTAAAATAATCCATAGTCGATAGATCCCATTCCTCAGACTAGGTCACATATGTTTGGAAACGTACTTAATGTACCATTTATCGAACTCACTTTATCGATCTTGATTTGCGATTTTGCAGCAGTTGAAGCCTCCCGTTTTGTCTCTGCAACCGTCAAGTTCTTGGAGGGCGAGTACGGATTGCGTTGTCTTCTTATTCTTTTCTGTGGAAGAACTTAAAAAGGAAAACAACATGTTTTTTGCAAATTTATCTTTGCGAAAGTTGCATTCTTAGATGAAAACGCAAGGAACGAAATTTTGATTAAAATAGAAGATGGTGATGAAAAAGAGAATATTTGTAAATAAATTTTTTTTTATTTAATTTAAACTATTATTTAATCCTTTAAATTTAAAAATAATACTAATCGTGAGGCGATAACTTCCATATAAAAAATTATCTGTTAAGGGCCAGTTAATCTACCTTCAGGTTAAACCTACAGATAACTTTAACTGGTAGATATGAACATTTCAAGTGGATCCACTCCTAGTTAGCCATATCTAATATATAAAATGTGACTTAACTGGTAGTTTTGTAACAGCCAGTTGAAGTGACAGCTAATGGCTTTATCTGACAGTTAGGAGCAAAAATAAGGTTAGAATCGACTGAAATCTTTTCAAGTTTCAATGAAAACAATGAAGAAGGCCTGTAATGTAAATCACAGGCAATCCAAATGCGAAATTTCAATTCAAGGAAGTTTTCTACATTAATCGATTGACATATATTTGTTTATATAGAGAGATTATTAAAAGAATGACAAATTAAAAATAGAAATTTTTATAAATATTGTTAAATTGACGGTTAAGATAAAAAACTAAATATTTTAAAATAACTAGCGCCTCTGCCGGCCGCAAGCGGCCGTCAGCGTTGATTTGGTTTTCAGTTTCTTTTTTATTTTAATATTAATATTATACAAATTTTCTTCTAAATATATTCCACTAAATGTTTTACATGTAAATTAATTTTACTTGTGTTGTATTTACATTTTTTTATTCTCTATTATTATTATATTATTAAACAATTTAATTTATTTCCGCGCTATAATTTGATTTCTTTTTG
>WNHD01008529.1:0-10646 GCA_011057455.1 Ganaspis sp. Gsp50
TTACTGATGAAATAGCTAGAATTGAGCTACTGAATCAATTAATGAAAATTTGACTGCAAAACAGTTATATTCCACTGTTTTTCAGTCAAATTTTCACTGTTTGAATCAGTTGGAAAATGGAAGATTACCGGAGGGCGTTTGCCCAGCTTCGAGGTCAGTAGTGTTCGTCGCCGTAACCGGGACTGTGAGGGTCGTCTCCGAGTGGTGTTGTGCCGAGGGTTTTATAGTAGAGAAAAATTAAAGTTCAGTATCTTTGTGAAACAAAGTGTCTTCTTTTTTTTCTTTTTGTTTGTACTCTCCTCTCTCTCACCCGTTTTGGTGAATTTCCTACGCGAGAGATTGTGTTTTGTGTTCCTTTGGAGAGCTAGCCGTAACCAGAGGTAGATCATCGTCATCCTGGGCAGTGTTTTCTACATGGCACGGGGGGGACAAGACGCTTGGCGTTCCCACAACAAGAATAAACAGGACGGCGCTGATCTGCTGTAAGCCGGAAGAGCGTGGCTTACAGCGCATTGTTAAAAAACAGTGTTGGCGAGAGATTGTTTTGCCCAGCGTAAAACAGCCTCTCCAAGCTAAGCCTTTCTTTTTAGTGTTACTTGAACTCTCGCGCGCGTATCTTTTCCCCGCGACGGCGTTGAAAAGAGAGGCCACGTCACAATACACAGGGCGAAATGTGATGATTCAAAAAGGTGGTTTAGCAAAGTCACATGTTGGTCATAGACCTAACCCTGAAGAAGTTGAGGCCTTACGTGTTATTAAATTATTTCATTTAATGTTAAATGAAGAAAAAGTGGTCATCAAATCTTCGTATAAAGCTTGTATTAAAACTATTTTGTAAAAAAATCTTTTGCGTACGTCTAGCGAGCTGCACAGGCTCGCATACAGATCGTCCACCTTCTGCAGTGATGCGAGGAGTACAAAATGAAGAATCTGTACAAGCCCAGTTACCTGCACTAAATAACATTCGTAAGACAATTCAAAGAGAACGCTTAAGACTCATGCCTGCTAAGCCAACAAACATAGAAGAATTGCAAAATGTACCTGATAAGTTTACGAAAAATTTAGCCGCCGGTGAAAAATTTTTAATCTACGATTCATATAGCGATGAAGATTATAATTTGAGTTGTGGGAGAATTTTGGTTTTTTCAACGCTCCAAAATTTGACAAAACTTTTTAAATCAGAGGTATGGTGCGTAGGTGGGGCCTTTCAAACGGTTCCTTTTATTTTTTCCAACTCTTCACAATAATGGAATCTATACTTCAAACCGAAAAGGGCGTAGAACGAAAAATTGCTCTACCTCTGGTTTACTAGTTATTAAATTATAAGACCGAAAAAGCATATGCAAAAGTGTTTGACGTCACATTGTCATGTGCTAATACAGCTGGTATTTCTGACGTATACCCTACTAAAGTTATGTCCGATTTTGAATTGGCAATAATAAATTCTATGAAAATTCATTTCAACACAGATAATATAAAATTGTTTGTTTCATCTCAGTCAAAACATATACCGCAGAATACAAGCAGAGGATCTTCAGCAACGTTATGGTTATGAAAATGATCGTATTATCAGAGAAGCTGCACACAGCATGTGCGCATTGGCTTATGTTCTTCCTGAAGATGTCTAGAAAATATTTGACATTTTCTTATAAGATTGAAGAAGACTTTGTTCCCATTGCGAATTATTTTGAATTAAATTATATACGTGAAATACGAGCTATTGGAAGAAGGAAAGCTGTAAAGGTATGATCCGAACCTTTGGAATCATCATCACTCTGTACTTCAAAGATCAGCGCGCACAAACAACGCATCGGAGGGTTGTCACAATCGGTTCCAAATATTAGTCGGAAGAAGTCACCCAAGTTTTATTATTTCTTAACAGACCTACGAAAAGAACAAAATGATATGGAATATATGTTTCGCGAGCTGGATTTGGAAAAGGGCATAAAAAATTTACCTAGAGGAAAGCAATTACGATTAGAAGAACAAATTTTTAATATTGTAAAAACATATGCTGATTATGTCGATAAAGGGAAAGAATTAGAATACATAAAACTCATTGGTTACCATATTCACATGTAAAGTTGATGAATATCGCTAATAATAATACCGTAAGGTCAATTAAAATGTAGTCAGTCCATGAGTGCGACTATGACATTCTTATGCGGAAAGATATTACTGTCCTACTCGCACTCACGCTTCCCTATGACTACTAGTTAGTTGACCTTAGTTTACTCTACTAATAAAATTACTCTACTAATAATTTTGGACTTTTTTGTTTTGGACATTTGCACTGTTGGATTTTTATTTCCTTTGACTTTTCTTCTTGGACATTTCCTCCTGGATTCATTAGCCGACTACAGGGTGTTTTGACCTAGAAAGAAACTCACAGAGTAGACATTTTCTAATGGAAAATGAGAGGGTATTAATAGCCGGGCCTAGACTTACCGAACATAGACTTCTGAGAGAGATATCTATTATCTTTCCAGCTGTTAATTTGCAAGGAAATCTTCTTCTTAAAATGATAAGTAAGAAGAGTTTTCTTACACTCAGAGGCATTTGATACCACGCCTCATTGTATCTGTTAATGAAGAAAATGTCAATTTCTCATGTTATTTTACCACAAAATTTTTTGATAGTTTTAAGGTACACTCACACAGAGCTGACAGGCTGCAAGCTAATATGGAAACATTCAGAAGTTATGGTCAAAGCACAATAAATTCCTGAACGGAAACGCAATCGTAAATGCAAACGGAAGAATGTGTTAGAGAAGCAGTGCGATATTTATATGTCTATGTTTTCCAACTTATTCTTCCCTTTGCGTTTTGGATTGCGATTCCGTTTAAGAATCTCTTGTGCTTAGGCCTTTAGCAAAAAATGCAAATTTTCTGTCATTGTTCATCTAACGTCGGCTGCTTACCTACAAGTGCTGATGTGTTAGTGTACCTTTAGAGTCATGTAAATTTTACTAACAAATTATCTGCAAGAACAGTGCTGTAATCCATCAATCTTTGAGCAGGAAAAATGGCAATGAAAAGATGAAAGATTGCAAATCCTGTGAAAACTGCAAATTTGATGGAAATATTGGGTTCATTTAAATTTTCAACTACCTGGAAAAATGTATTTAGCAGTTATTATAAATAACGTAAGACGGAATCACTTGGCTATGGCAAAAGCACAACAGCAAATAAGAAAAGTGAGATAATGTATCTTGTATTTGAGGCATAGGTGTGATAGCACCTTTAGGATATAGTCACAGTTCTTCACGCATGGAGCATGTATGAGAGTAACAAGAACAGATAATTGTCTTTTGAATCTTTCTCTCATGACATTGGTCAAAAAGAGAAAGATGTCGTTCAAACTTTGTCTAACCAATGGGATTCTTTCAGTTTCGGAAAATGTCGCCAGGTTTGCGACTATTCTCGACGGATCTATGTTATTTATCAAAGTTTTGACGCAACTTTTGACGACAGACACATGTGATTTGACCTTAAGTTTTAAAAAATTTGGAACTAAAGGTGCTGTCACATGAATTAGATGTCCAAGAACTCGGTTAATAATTTAGGAATCTACAGTCATTTTTAATTTTCCCTGAAGTTTCTTTTTATAAATAATAATAAGTCAAACATTTATGACACACTAGAAGATATTTTAAAATGATTTCCAAAGTTTCAAATCGATATCTCTTCTAGTTTAAGCGAAAGTAGTTCCAAAAAATGAAGTCGATAAATTGAATGTTGATAACCTTATCAACTTATATTTTTGGAACTACTTGCGCTTAAATTAAAAAAGATATCACTTTGAAACTTTGGGAATTATTTTAGGATACCTAAATTATCATACTAGTTCTTGGACATGGCGTTAATAGAGATAGAGAAAGAGAGAGTCTTCTGAAAATATGAGTCTTGTGTCTCTTTCTCGCCCATTGTTACGTGAAATCAGTCACATTTATGTGACATTGTAAACAAAAGACACATTCTGACAAAGATATCACCTGAATTAAAGAAGTAGAAACGAATACAGTATTCATTCCAATCAAAAAGAGGAAGCAAGGACAATAAAAAGATTCAATAAGATTGCAAAATCTAATTAAAACATAAAGAAAGAATTATTCGAGTTTTTTTATCATTCGTCAAAGACAAGTGTAAAGCATACAAACTGAATTGCACGATTATGTTGTTCTACACAGAAAATAACGGCTCTGTGGTTTTTCTCTTCGTTTTCAATATTTAGCCTCTTGAGTTGAAGCCTAAAACACAAAAACTGGCTGTTATTAAAATAGTGATGCACATGATGGTTTTTATCGTACTTGTTCATTGTAATGTTCAATGGGCCTTATCATTTTAATATTTTGTTCTTTTCTAACTGATGGATGAGTTAAAAGAAGACATAAGACTACAATGAAAAGGTCTATTACAGTGTAAAGGCCAAAGCAGAATAAAACTTAAACGGAAGCGGTCCCTTTCTAACTTATAAGTTTGTCCCTCTTGGAAATTGACAGACCTGTAAGTTACAAAAAGACTGTTTCCGTTTACGTTTTATTCTATGTTGGAATTAAAGGGTCATCCATAAACTACATAACTTTTTAGAGGCTGAATGGCTACAAAAATATTACGTCTCATATTAATTTTTAAATTTTGCCACGTAAAGGTGAGTGGAGGATCTAAGAATGTAAACATGTATGCTATGTGTTTTTTTGACGACCCCTTACGAACGTATTTTAATTAAGTACCCAATGATTATGAACAATCCACATGCGTGTTCGGTAAAAACTGCTAAAATGGATTCGAGACCAAGGATAAGAAATGTTACAATAATTCCGGAAAACACAACGTGAGCAAAAATCCAATAAAAGTATTGTTCGGAATAATTCACAAAATAATACATAGATACTGGCAATTTTTTTGGTCTAGATTCATTAAGAGGTGAAACAATATCTAGGATTTGTGGAGTTAATGATACCACAAAATAAATGATGACCGTGCTGCATATGCAACCTGAAAAATGTATAAGTTAAATAGGATTTTAACCCTCTTGACTCTGTTTTATTTTGCGTTTTATAACTAGTCGTGAGTGAAAAAAAGACGCAAATATGTCTGTCATTTGCGCGTGAATAGTGATAAAACGCTAAGAAGAAAACAGACATAGGACGCCTTCAAGAGTGAAGTCCAATGGCTGCGTTTTGCGTTGCACTGTAATGAGATAGAAAAATACAAAAATACATATCTGACCTTTTCTCTCTTATTGAAACACAACCCACAACAAAATAAATATGATTATTAAATCAGAAATCGCGTAATCACATATTATGATGATGATTTACCACCAAAGAAAATAACATAAATCCTTCCATAATTCGCGTGAGTGATAATGATTAATTTCTCCTGTTCGGTAGACCAGAATTCCCAATCGTTTTTAATTGCAAGCAAAAGCTTCAGCAGCTGTTGAAAATAGTAAAAAGTGAGACAGTTACTAAATACCACCTAATCAAATCAACGTGTATAGTCCTGGCTTCCTATTTTCCACTAGAGAATTTCTACTCTAGAAGTTTCTCTTTAGTTTTATTCTATGCCCATGTGAAATGTGAAGGCATGGAAGGAAACTACATAGAAGAAAATTCACAATGTAAAAATCTTCTAGTGGAAAATGGAATAAGGTAGTAAAGCATAAATGCCTTCCTTTTTGCCACTATACAAATTTCCAGTTTGAGTGCGCCTTCCATATTGTTCCATTTCATACCTTAACATAGCTAATAATTTAATGTCTCCATGGTATGTTAGCCGTGGAGCAATATTAAAATGTAATGATTGATTCCGTTATGGACTTCACCGGAAGTGATGAGTGTGCTTGTGGCTTTTCCAGCTTCTTGCAGTCAAGTCTGTAGGACTTGTTTGTATACGGATGTCGGAGTCGGTATAGGTTCGAGTAAGTCTAAAGTCGTCCGCTTATTACGGGTTCAAGCTGCGGGTATACCATCTTCCTAACCTTGGGCGACCCATTCCCTTAAGCACGATGTGCTGATATCCTAAAGAAATAGAAACAACCTACTTGGATACAAAAAGGAAACTAAAGGTGGACGGAAGACCAATGAGGGCACAGAAAAGGGTTAACGAGCGGCTGCCGGCTTCTTCGGGGACTGAGACTTGGAACATCTTGCTTCGTCTCATGGAGAAGTAGGTTAACATTTTCGAAGCAGGTAGCAATTTGGTTTTTATCCAGCAAAGGATGTTGGGTAACAATCCAAAATTTGTGAAAGACGAAATGGCAAAGGTGATCGAGTATAGCGGTTGTTTAGCAGAAACCGCTCAAGACCTTAAGACAGAGCTCTTAATGTAGCTGAAGAATTTTTCCCCCAGAAAGAGGATGCAGGGGGCAGCTGGCACGCCTGTTCCTGAACTAAAAGGAAAAGGGAAGAAAAAGGAGTCCTCCAAAACACTGGAGTAGCTTGAATCTAGAAAAGGGATGAGTCTGCCCGAGATACAACAAAGTGGGCCACCTACGTCCTACGCTGATTCAACTCGGACAGTTTCAGAAGAATGCGAAAAGGGGAGTGGGAGGAGGATGGTAGAGGGATGGGAGAGGAAAAAACTGTTGAGAGGGAAAGCAAGATGAAGCAGAATAGAAAAGAGGCTACTAAAAAAGAAAAAAAAGAAAGAGCGATGCCATCAGGGTATCAGTTAAGAACAAAGGATACTATTCTGATATCCTGAGGCAAATGAAGACAGCAGTCCACCCCGCTGAAATCAAGGCGGAGGTCCTCTCAATTCGGAGGACGATGAAGGATGACAACCCCATCAACGTCAAGAAAGGTCAGCACCCTTCGAGTTTCAGCGATGCCCTCACTGCTACCCTCAAAGATAAAGCAGAAGTCTCTCCATTGGTCCCAAAAAGATCCCTAGAAATTCGGGATCTGAATGAGGCCACCGTCGAGACGGAGGTGGTAGACGCGATTAAGAAAACACTGGACAGGGCTGATCTGAAAGTGTCATGCCGCCTTTTCACCCTGAGTGCTACAGGAAAGTTAGCAATGCTCCAACTCCCGGAAGCATCTGCAAACGCTCTTCTGAAGGCCGCAAAGATTGGCTGGATAAACTGCAGGGTCCAAGTCAAGCCACCTGATGAGGACCTGCAGCGCACCCGACAGGAGAAAAGCTTGCTGAAAGTTTGGTGGCCCAGACCATCTAAAGAAGGTGTGCAAAGTGGAATTCCGATGCATTTCTTATTTGGATAAAGGGATAAAGGAGCTAAAATACTTACCAGGGAGCGGGCTCTGTCCTATCTACAGGACGGAACTCCAAAAACTTAAAGGCAGTAGCTAAGGTTCTTGCAAATTAACCTTAAGAGGTGTAGAATTGCCCAGGATCTCATAATGCAGACTGCCATGCTGAAAGGAGCGAATATACTGTTCTTTTCAGAACAGTTTAGGAAACCAGGATTCGCTGCTTGTTATCAGGATGCATCATGTAGATCCGGAATACAGGTGTCCAACCTTAAAACAGTTTTTTTTATATAAACTACAAATTTTTATAAATATTTTTACATTTTAAAATTCCTATGAAAATGTTAACACAGTTGAGCTGAATTAAGTCAGCTGCTACTTTTTCCCGAATGATTCCATTGTTAAATTCGGGGCCAAAATACTTTCTTTTGAGGAGAGCATTATGGCTTTCGGCGGGTCTAGCCTTATAGCGGGGAACTTTAATGTTAAGTCCCCGCAGTGGGGAGAGACTCGTCTAAATAGAAGGGGTATTTAGATTAACAAGATAGTAGCCAGATATGATCTGATTGTCGTGAACCGGAATCAGGAGTTCATATTCAGAGGAGGTGAGTCGGGATCAATTCTGGACCTCACAATTGTATCACCTCGCTTGACGCATAAGGTGAAACAATGGAAGTTACTCGATAAAGTGACCATGAGTGACCACCAGTATATAGGATTCGTCATCTCGGAGGAGCTCCTGAGGGGCAGAGAACTACGTTAGTAGAACTGGTAGTAAAAAGGCGTGCCGAAAAAAAGGAATGTCTGAAAGCTTGACCGAGACAAAGCATGAAAGTACCTGGAAGAAATCAGGCTTATGTCCGAGGTTGGCTGAACACCGCCATCGAACTCTCTTGAAGAGACGGTGCGCGCGGCGAGGCGTGAGGTAATCGCACTTTGCGAGCACTCCATGCCTCGAAAGCGCAAAGCTTCCAAGAAAAACTCAATGTTATGGTGGTTTGAACATCTGGCCAGTTTAAGGGAAGAATATCTTGCACCAAGGCGGAGATTTGCCTGTTCTAAGGAGGTCACCTTCTTCAAAAAGCAGTAGAATACTGCAAGAAAAACCCCTAAACAGGCCATAAAATGTAGTCAACGAGATTGTTGGAAGAACTTAATCGATCAAACCGAAAATGACCCATGATGTCTGGCGTATAGAATTGTCACCAAGAAATTGGTTACAAAACAACAGACCCCCGGTCTAGACGATATCGATTAGATCCGAGAAATAATAAGGGTCTTATTCCCATACGTGGAACCATGGTCAAGAAAGGACTATTCTTCGTGCCTAGTACGGAGCGAGGATTTTTTCACGCTCGAGGAACTTAAAGTTGTAGGAAAGGGTTTAAAAAATGTCAAAACGCCAGGAATAGATGAAATACCAAAGCGAAAGACAGGATGTCTTCATGCTCGATAGAGCAAGCATGCTTACAGATGAAAACCGTGAGCGTGTGAAGGCAGAAAACTGCAAGGCTATTAGAGGTATATTATTTGAAAAATAGCAAAAGAGATAGAACGGGGGATCGACTGGAAGGTGGACACACCATCTTATTCCCCTTTCGACACGTTGTTTGAAAGAAAACACTGCGAAGTTAGCTACTATCTGACACAAGTGTTGTCAGGTCATGGCAACTTCAATGAGTACCTGAAACGGATTAAGAGGAGAGAAGAGGATTCGTGTTCTTATTGCGGAACCGAATGAAACGACGCGGAGCACACCCTCATCCAATATAGTAAATGGACGGCGCTAAGGCATGAACTGTTTCAGGCGGTGAACACAGAGGTCATCCCTCGAAACATGGTACAGTAGATGACCGAAAATGTGAGCTTCTGGCGGAACATCGAAGTCTTCATCACACAGGTAAAGAAGACTCAGGTCTTTGGCGGATTCAGGACATAAATCAAAATAATCTATGACACGACGGAAAAGTCCAGGGGTTCCATTTATGCCCATTTCTGACGTAATAGTGCATTCAGAGTCACACCGGGTATGTCTAGGGTTTCGGCAAGGAAGAGACTCTGGGTGTTGTCAGGAGATTGCAGCGGTTAGTAAGTTGTGCACTGGCCCTGAGGGATCATGGTGTGTCTGGGACACAACCGAATGGCAGCGTTCGCCTGTCAAAGCCTAGAGGACAGGTGGAGTTATTTTCCCGTGAAGTTTGGAGCCAAGCAGGCAGTTCTGCGAGAAGGTATTTACTGGGAAATATAGGAAGGATTAGTAGGTATTTTCATGATCCTGAACGAGTCCTGCAGTATTTGGTGGGGTATGCCTTGGCATTCGCGTCATCTTTTTGACGCAAATTCTTCATCCTGCTTCCCGTTTCTGCGTAAATGCATTAGCCAAACCTTATTAAAATAAAATAAAATAAAATGTAAGGGCAGCCGTCAGTTAGGAATTGTTTAGTAACAAAATGTTAAAGCATACCTTGCCAGGACTGCACATAGTATTCTAGTGAATCATAAACTAAAAATTTTCAATATATGTTAAAGAAAATGTCTTAATTCTAACGACAGTGAAATTTACCTGTTTTTCTTTCAACATGTAAGTAATGTAGTACGTTAAACTCTTCCCACTGAAAACGCGACGGCGTCTTTTACATTTACTATATTTTTTTGACACTGTATATTTTTTATAAAACCAGCGTATTTTGGGGCTCTAGGGAGGGGTTAAAGATGTAGAAATAATGCATGTCGTCATTTGTGTACGATCCCTAACGTCCTCAAGGGTGGGGATAAGTTTCGTACGCTTTCTGTCACGTTTTTCCACTGCAATCCCATGGTAAGCTTTTTCCAACTAATCGAAAGCGATCAATATCTGAAAACCACAATTCACTAATTGGAGATATTTTTATACCAATTCTTCGTTCTTATCTTCGAAAATTGACACTTTAGGTATAGTCTCTTTAACCTCCGATTATTAAGGAGCAATCACACCTCGCTTGCGTCGACTACTGGAACCTTATAACAGTAAGATAGTTGGAAAATTATATCTTTCTTACTTCATTTTACAACATTCACGTAAGCATTGCACATGAGGGCGAACTGTGGACGCTCCTTTAGATTGCTCAGAGAAGAAAAGACGCCCTCGTGTTTTTCATGGGATGAAAGAGGACAGAGCGATAATTGTGTCCTCTTTCTTCCCACTGAAAACGCGATGTCTTTTTTATTGTACGAAAGCCCTTATTCAGGCAAGTGCCAGCATAGATAATAATTTACGTAATTTTAAGAACAATAATAAAAACAATCGTAGATTATAAGATGCGCAATCCTTAGTATAGTAGAGACAGTTATCTATATAAATAAAATCAGAGTTTTATCTGTACATTGCACCAAACTTAAAATTTTTGTTATAATTATTCGTTTTTAGTCACAAGGATTCCAAAAATGC
>WNHD01008534.1:0-17596 GCA_011057455.1 Ganaspis sp. Gsp50
TTTGGAAATATTTTAAAGTTGTCTGAAGTATTTTAAATTAGTTTTAAAAATTTTGAAATATATCTTAACGACATTTTAAGTGTTTTTAAATGTATTGAAGTATTTTAAGAAATGTTGAAACATTAGGAAATATTTGGAAATATTTTAAAGACTTTTAAGCATTTTTAGATATTTCGAAGTATTTTTAGATATTTTGAAGTATTTTAAAATATTTTGGAGTATTTTAAAATATTTTGAATTATTGAGAAGTATTAGGAAGTGTTTGAAAATATTTTAAAGTAATTTTAAGTATTTATAAATATTTTGAAGTACTTTAAAGTACTTCAAATAAGTACCTACTTATTTTTTAAATACCTTTAAATATTTTGAAGTCTTTTAAAGTAATTTTAAGAGTATTTAAATATTTTTAAATTTTCATAAGCATTTTGAAGTATTTTTAAATCTTTGTAATTGTTGTTAAATATTTTGAAGTATTGGGAAGTATTTGAAAATATTTTAAAGTAATTCAAATTATTTTTAAATATTTATAAGTATTTTGAAGTATTTTTAAATCTTTTTAATTGTCAAATATTTTGAAGTATTGGGAAGTATTTGAAAATATTTTAAAGTAATTCAAACTATTTTTAAATATTTATAAGTATTTTTAATTATCTTGAAGTATATTTAAATATTTAAAGTATTTTTAAGTAGTCTGAAGTATTATTGTTGAAGAATTATAAAAAAAAAACTTATTGAAAATTAGGGGAAAAATGGGGAAAAATACTTGATTTTAGATGCTTTAGGGAATTTTCTTTTTTTTTAAAAAAAAGGGAAAAATAAGGGGAAAATAAGGGGAAAAAGGGGAAAAAAGGGGAAAAAAGGGGATGAACTGTGATCCCTGATATAAAAACATGCTCGATATTTAATTAACAAAAGACGTAATGGCTCATTTGAATTAAACTTCTTCCAAAACAGTTGATCTGGTCTACAACATATATTCCCGATTTTCCGATTTATAGCCCTGCCAGAATCTCAATTCACTGGTTCGGAATGGAAAAAAAAGCACAAGAATCAAGATCGAATGTCTTGAATATATCAAATTGCTTTTAGGGAAATGATTTTCTTTTTTAATTTCAGGGACGATCACGAAGTCGAGTATGCTTCAGTGATTTGAATTGGAAAGAGCGTGGAAGGAGAGGACGTCACTGGGAGACTTTATTCTCAAAACGTGGAAGGGAATTCACGAAAAACGGCGAACCTTTACGGTACCTATTATCATCCGAGCTCATACGCTTGCAGCCAGGGTCCACCGAGCATTTACAACGGCTACCAGACGAATGGTTACATTCCACATCTTCAGGAGGACTACAGACCTATATACTTTTACGTGGCCCAGCCCTATACGATACCCTATACTTTTGCCAAAAGACCCAGACCATCCCCTCTGCAAAAGCCAAGAAAAGCAAAAAGTCACTGTCGTGTAAAGTTCTCCAAGAAGTTAAACACAGCCGAATTCGATCAGAAAGTCAAGCAAGGTGAATTCTCCAAGAGTCTCAATCAGGCACACTTTGCTCAGTCTCAGGGCCAAGGTAAATATTCTCCCGCATTGGCACGAGGCAAATTATAATATTTATATACTTGTTGAATCACCTTTTCAACTTGCAACCAGATCAGTTATTTGACTTTTCAACTATTTCTCTAATTAACCGAGAAGCCCTTGCTTGTATCATTAGCTGATTAATATCCATTTTCTTGGCCTTTTCGCAAGTCAATATTTTTCCTTCATTCTTAATGGAGTTAGAGAAACTCCGCTTGAAAGGGAAATATTTTACAAGTAAGAAGTTGACTTTCTCAATAGTTCCGCTGCAAATCATTTTCATTAGGGTTTATTGAAAAGTTTATTTTGTGCGAGTATTTTCATGTGAAAAATATTCTCCATGGGAGAGCAATGTGAGATTAAAGTTCAAGTTTTCGCTAATTTGAAAGTCAGTATAGACTTACAATTAGTCAACTTATTAATGATGGTGTACGATAAATGTTTAACTTCAATAATGATGTAATGTAGTTTCGATTTGTGGGTACAAATTCTTTTAATGATGTTTATTACAAACTATATAACGATAAATATCCAATTTATTTTTTAGATAAATGCGCAAATTATTCTTCAAATCAAAAAGTATATTTTTAAAATTGCAGTTTATTACTCGGTCATTAATTTAATGTAGAAAATCTCTTTTTCTACATTTTTTCTCTTTTTTTATCTACTTCAAAATTTCGTATACTGATATTTATATCAATATATACGTACATTTTTAAATAAATCAATATACACATTTATTATTTAAGTCAAAACATACCTTATTATTAAATCATTTTATTTATTCATTTTATTTTATTTATTCATTCATTTTATGAATTATTAATTAAATAAATATATAAAGCACATTTATAGTATAAATGCAAATATTAAATTTTCTATAAAATTAGTATTCAATTATCGATTACTAACTTTCGCATAGACAAAGGTTGCTTCTCTAAATAAAACTTGATTTAGTATACTATAATAGCTAATAAAAAACCGATATTCATAAACTAGCGATATCAGATTTTCTTGTGGTATTTTCAGCCATTAAATTTAATATTCATGTCTTTAATCTCATTAGAATCGTTCACTAAAAAATAGAAAGAGATTTTATACTTCATTGAAGATTCTTTTATAATAATAATAATAATAATAATAATAATAATAATAATAATAATAATAATAATAATAATAATAATAATATCAATAATAACAATAATAGCAATAATAACAATAATAGCAATAATAGCAACAATAATAATAATAATATCAATAATAACAATAATAGCAATAATAATTCGTTTTCAGTGATAACGAATTTTTCTAAATCGGAACCAGTTGTTAGTGATCCCAGAATGACGTCCATGTTTCGAAGGGGTACAATATTTGCAACATTCTTTCTATCATTAATCAGTGGAGGACTTTTGTGTGGGGCATTAGTAACACAACACTGGATAGAAGCAAAACCATGGATTCCTGACGGACCCAAAAATAGTGCTGGGAAAATCCACTTTGGATTATTGAATGGCACGAAAGAACTCAATTATGGTTACGGATGGAGAACTCATCATTTCTCTGGTAAATTTAAAAAATTATTTTACTATCTATGAGTTTCTTATAAGATTTAAAAAAAAACGCCTAGCACACAGAAAACACACTGTTTTTTATATTTTTCATTTTGTTTTTTAATTTTTACACTCCTGTCACAAGAATCATAGCTGATACAATTTTGCCTTTTCAATCTCTTTCTATTTTCTTTTAATCCACCAAACATTGACAGTTTTTATCAGGCATTTTCTATTTCTTATTTCCATGTGATGAATGAAGATCTAGGGTTACAAACTAGGATAGATTTGATATATAATTCAAAAATCGAGAAATATTGAACAAGTGGAAAATTATATTCATTTCATGAACATTTCGGCTTCCTCATAGAGAAAAAGTTTTAAATGTCAAAAGTAATGGAACAATGAAATCTTTAGAAAAAGATAGCAAAAAATTCAAAAGAAATGGAAAGTGATTCACAAGTTTGAACCCCTTTCTATTCTACTTTTCTACATCATTAGATAGAAAAAGAATCAGAAGGGACAGAAAGAGAATCCAAAGGGATAGAAAGGGGATTAAAAAAATAGAAGAAAGGTCAAAATAAATGGAAAGGGGATCAAAACAAATATAAATTCAAGACATTTTTTGTGCAAAAAGGAAACGTGGACAAAAACAGCACCAAAATTGAAAGGTGTTCTTGCCATTTGCTCGTTTTAAAGTTTGAAATGAGTGCTGCCAAGTGCAGTTCTCACTAAAAATCACTTAATGCGTGTTTGTGTAGCTTAAAAAAGGGTTTTGTACAGAAAAAATCAATTCTAATAGCTTCTGAATAGAAAAATCCACCAAAACTGAAAAGTTTTACATTTAAAAGTTTAAAGTAAAAACTAAAGTTTTTACATTTAGTTTTAAATGTAAAAGATGATATAAAATTGTTATTTACTTAACCATTTCTTGGTTAAATATAGGCTTTATGTAGGGCAGTCGATTCGGCTTGATGCTAGGAATACAATTTTATATTCTGTAATTACTGCAAATTTTAATTAAGGACAAAATTTTATGCAAAAAACCGGATTTTTTAAAGAAGAAATTGTGTAAGAAATATTCGAATAAGAATTTCTGAAAATCCTTACATACAAATATTGATATTCCCGAAAAAAAAAATTATATCAAATTTTATTGAGTTCGGTCAAATCGTTCTCGAGATATTCTGGCGACAAAAAAGGGTATCACACACACACACACACATCTGGACTTTTACTTCAAACTTCGAATTTATGCTTTTTAGATGAAAGTAAGTCGATTTAGACTATTTTTGGAAAATCGAAAATCTTCACGATTACAATGCTTCGTGTGTGGAAGCAAAAATATACAAGCATTCAAAAGAGATAGGAAGGCATTGTAAAAAGATAGAAAAGCATTCAAATGAGATAGAAAGACATTGAAAAAAGATAGAATAGCATTCAAGAAATAAAAATGATAGAAAAATAGATAGATAGATAGATAGATAGATAGATAGATAGATAGATAGATAGATAGATAGATAGATAGATAGTTAGATAGTTAGATAGATAGATTGAAGTACAGTTATTGCTTTAGACAAAGATAGATTAACCTGGTTCAATGAAAACTAGAAAATCTTTGAAAATCGAAAATAATTCAACTACCCAAGTGTTCAAATTTAGATACCGTAAAAATGGTATTCATAATTCAGTTACTTTAAGAAAGAAATTCCATCCGAATAAATGCAAATTTAAAAAAGTCAAAAATCGCACATTTTGAATATTTTCTCATTATTGATGAGAATGTAAAAAATATCGCTGAAAAAAAGAACGCCTAAAATAAGAACGTTTTAAGAAAAAAGAAGAAATATTGAAAATTATGGAATATAAAAAATACACGCATTTAAAATTAAACATTGCATCGGAAGAGACATTTCAATATATCAACTAGTTGTAAAGAGTAGAAAGTAGCTAGTTAAAAGAGGATAAGTGGCTAAAAGATAAAAGAAAAAAGAAAAGCTCAAAGACGAGGAGGGTGGATTGTTAGAAGAATTTTTAAATTGGAGCTTTGTGCAGTTATGAAATACTCACGTTCTGTGATACTGCATTCCAGGATTCGTTAGTCTCCTCGTTAGGAACAAGTTTGGCTGCGTAGACTTGTTGAGATTTTTTTTACCATGTTCAAGCATGCGTCGCCAAACCAGTTTATATAGACACAACTTGCACATGTTACAAGATAGTCTTTCATGACATAACAACATCCTGATATTTACCTAGAATAAAAAAAATAACATCCACTGTGCTTCAGTCCTAATTGAGACACATTCAAAGTTACTTTTTCGTCAAATGATCATTGTTCATAGATCGATAATCACCAAATCTTTCATATGCACTTTCGAAACCATCAACATGATCTTAGGCTATAATATATCTTCTTGAAGAATTAAACAAATGTTCAAAGTGTTACAATTGAGTGTCCCGATCAAATAACGCGATCGACGCGCGAACTTGTCTTTTTCTACTTACAGTGTTAGTCAGACAAAGCATTAGTTTACGTGCTTTGTCTTACTCGAACTGTAAGTAGAAAAAGACAAGTTCGCGCGTCGGTCGCGTTATTTGATCGGGACACTCAATTTTCTTCAAAGAATTGTCATATAGTTCTTTTTGTCTCTATAGCAAATTATGGACAATTCTCTATAGAAAATTGTTAACAACAATTCTTACTAGAAAACTGTTAAGAACAATTCTCTCTAGAAAACTGTAAAGAACAATTCTCTTTAGGAAACTGTAAACAACAATTATCTCTAGAGAATTCTGCCGTACGAAATAAAAACTTATTTAAACAACAATGCTCGTATTGTTACTTACCTAAGTTTTTATTTCGTACGTCAGAATTGTAGACATGTTTAATACTGTATAAACACAGTTTACTCAAAAGTACCAAATTGATATCAAAAATATTAAATTGATGAAGATTTTGTGACCAATTTGATACTTTTTGTGATCAGTTTGATACTTTTCGTGACCAATTTGATACTTTTTGGAATCAAGTTGATACTTTAAAAAAAACTGTCAAGTTGTATAACTAAGAAAACGTATACCTTCGAATTTCCGCTCAAAGATAGTAACCAGCAGCCTAATCGACAGAAATACACTAACATAAGCTACAAAATCAATAAGAAATCGAAATTAATAACTGCCAACGAAAAGTATGTTTAAACTTTGTGCAACTCAAAGAAACGAATTTCCTAAAATTGAAACAGTCTAATGAATAGTATTTTACAAAAATAGTCTAAATGGTGTTTCAAGAAAATAGTCCAAAGAATAGTGTTTTAAAAAAATAGTCCAAAGAATGGTGTTTTAAGAAAATAGTCCAATGAATGGTGTTTTATGAAATAATAGTCCAAAGAATGGTGTTTTATGAAACTAAAGAAAACCTCTTTATAACTGAGGAATCGGCAGGGTTAGCTTAGCGAATTGTGTGTGTATTTGCAGGCGTGTCCAGCAAGCACTTGTGCCAGGTTTGCAATAAGAATTTCTCCTCATCCTCGGCGCTCCAGATCCATATGAGAACTCACACTGGCGACAAACCGTTCCGCTGCACCGTCTGCCAGAAGGCCTTCACCACCAAGGGCAATCTTAAGGTACACAGAAGAAAACCACCTCTACTTTTTCTAATAACAATCGCGCTACTCTCGTTGCTCCTCTTTCAAAATCCTAACGCTAAATTCTCATTAACGCCAGTCAGCCGCTATTGCTTATACTAATGCCAACGCATCTTGTACTATCACACATATATAACTCAAAGACGAACCGAGAGCGTGCTGTTATAGAATCCTTTCAAAACACATGTCTCCAAATGCATATTCTTTCTGTTCAGGTTCATATGGGCACGCATATGTGGACCAACGGAACCTCCAGACGAGGACGACGAATGTCACTGGATCTTCCTCCACTTCCCATCACTCCCAAGGACTCGGAGTTTCTGCAACGAAGGCCGGACCTCTTCTATCCTTATCTACCAACGCCATTCCTTAACGGAGTCCAACAAAAGGTGTGTAGCAATTGTTGCTAATTAGTTCTTCATCTTCTTTTTTAATTGCCATTTCAAACAGTCTTATTAGTTCACAAAGTGAAATACGAAAATTACCTCTTCGTCGCGGCTGGATGCAATCCATGATTACGAGCACAATTTCCGTTTCTTTAGAAGATTCGGAGATTGCAAATGGACTTGTAAATTACAAGTAAATTTGTAGATTGCAAATAGATTACAAGTAGATTTCTAGATCGCAATTGAGCTGTCGGATCAAAGAAGGGTTTTTTTTTAAAGAAGGGTTCTTTTTGAAAGAAGAAGTTCTTTTTGAATCTGAGAACGGTGGACCCTATTCAGTGAAAAATTAAATTTTGGATTCTTATTTCTTTGAAAGTAGAAACTTGTAGAACAACTGAAGGCTCAGTTTTCCCAAATTCAAAATTTAGTTTTTTCACTGAACAGAGGCAATCATTCTCACGTGCGAAAAAATGTGTATGCTTCTTTATAAAGAAAAGAAAAAAAGAAAAGTCCCGTTGAAAAGAAAAAATGTCTTTATAATTTATATGCTTCTTTGATCCGGCTGCTCAATTGTGCAAAAAGAGAGCTAACCAGTGGATGTGATTGCAGCTGAACGAGATTTCGGTGATTCAAGGAAGTAACGGTTTGCCAGCCCATCCAGTGAATGCGAGCAAGTACGCTGGGATCTTTGGATCAGTTTACAGTGGAGGCTTTCCTTTGGAGAAGCAGCCAATGACACCTAGCAATGGTCCATTGGGGGATACGAAAAGTGCGCTAGCTTCTGGATCCATGTTGTTCCAAACACCATCGCCGTCTCATTCTCCAGGCGCGCCATCCTCCAACACCGGAAATCAAAATTCAGCAAGCATGCCTGCTTGGAGTGGTGAACCTCTGCAACACCATTACGAAAGAGATACACCTTCAAGAACTGAAAGTAACGCGACTCCACCCTCAGCTCGATTGCCACCTCCACCTGCACCGCGAGGGGAAGGTCTAGCTGCATGAAGAATCTGCATTTCCGTTCCTCGTTTCACACCCTCTAACATTCGTTCCCGTTGAATACCAACACCAAACTTCTTGAGACTTTCGTACTGTCAATTGTGCAAGGGACTCTTCTTTAGACTCTTCTTCTGTTGCAGATTTTTCTCCTGGTACAAATTTTTACTGTTCTGTATCTTTTAAACTATTCGACTTTTAAACTATTCGTCTTTTAGACTATCGTCTTTTAAACTATTCGTTTTTTAAACTGTCGTCTTTCAAACTATACGTCTTTTAGACTATCGTCTTTCAGGTGCATATTTTACTCTTCTTCTTTTGGACCTTTTTGCTTCCTCATAGGGAAGCATTATTTTTCTTTTAGGCTTCATCTGCCTTTAGGCTACATCTTCTTTTGGCCTTTATCTTCTCTTAGAATCTTCTTTTGAGGACCTTCTTTGCAAAAGATTTTTCGTCTAAAAAGAAGATCATCCAATTGTAGCAAACAAGACTTCTTCGTTTACAAAACTCTTTTTGTCTGAAAAACTCTTCTTCGTCAGCACAAGACTATTGGCCTACAAAAGTCCCTAAAAATTTGCAGTAGATTCCAAACTCCCTTATGCAGAATTTCACAAAGTGATTCATGTCTATCTCCGTCCTTTTACGAATGTGAAGAGGAGGCGAATTGCGGAACCGAACAGGGACTAAATCATGCATTTCAAACAGTGTCAGCAGTAAAATTGCCGTGTTGTGACGCATTTCCCTAATTACGGAACTCGATCTGTTCCACTTGGTCTTCCTAATGGCGATATATACAAAATGGCGAAATGGCTAAACGGTGAAGTGGCTAAATGGCAAAGTGGCTAAATGGTCAAGTGGCTAAACGGCCAAATGGTTAAATAGCCAAGTGGTTAAACGGCCAAATGGCTAAATAGCCAAATGGCTAAACGGACAAATGGCTAAATAGCCAAATGGCTAAATAGCCAAGTGGCCAAGTGTCAAAATGGCAAAATAGCCCAAGCTAATTTCGCAATATCCCCGACGGTTGCAGAGCCAGCTGAAGACGTCATGTTCCTATTATCACACTAGTCTTAACATGTAAAATAAAATCGGATCTGAGAATCCGTAAATTCGAATAGGCGATCACCTGATGCAAAGACACCCGAAGGATCAGGTTGCTCGAATTATACATATATTAGCTCAATCAAATTGATTGAGCTTTTAATAAACGTCAATCCGTTCGATGCCGGGGCAATTCGCGGTGCCTAGACTGAGCTCTGTTGCTTAGACAGCGAGCCACAAGACATGTGGCGCCGCGCCTCTTTCAGCCTCCGTATCAGACCGTCCAAATTCGCGACAGTGATGGTCAACTCGCTTAGAATTTAGGTCATATAATGAAACACATGATGCATATAAATATAGTGCATATAATACATATACATAAATGTGCATATGGAAATATATTAAATTGTATACAGAGTGGCCAGGAATGAATTGCAGAGGAAGATGGTCTTCAATTTACTCGTGGTAACTCTGTATATCGTATCAAAGAGCGTTTGAGTTGTATACAGTTTGCAATGAGTTGTTTGATGAATGAGTGAATCGGTACGCAGGAGGAAGAGAATATATTGTTTTTAATAGGAATACGTATGTAAGTAGACGCGGGCCCGGCAGCGCCCCTCGCTGTGATATGAGAGGAGCAGCCTGCAATCACTAAACCAATGTACTTATTTCCTGTATCATAGTATTATATATATATATATATTAATAAATTAATTATTGTATTATTATCGTGCGTGCAGTAACGCGATATTTACGCATTAACGCAAGCATGCCTGAAAACCCTGTTTGATTGAAAATAGAGTTTTTCATTTCACGAACATTTTCAACAGTTTCTTATCATTCTCAACACTTTTTATAATCTGCAATTTAGTCCATTTTTATCTGTGTTAATACTTTTAATTACTATTCAAATGCAAGTTATTTTCAAGCAAAATGCAAGTTATTTTCAAGTCAAATGCAAGTTATTTTCAAGCAAAATGCAAGTTATTTTCATGTCCAATGCAAGTTATTATCAAGTCAAATTCAAGTTATTTTCAAATCAAATGCAAGTTATTTTCAAGTCAAATACTTCGAATCGAATCGATTTGGATGAAAAAAACTCTATTGTCAATCATTCTAGGAATGTTATGTTACATTGGCTGCGTGCGAATGTTTATTCAAGTCTGATGAATTATTTTTGAGGCTTCCTTATTATAATTTTGCCTGTGCCTAGTATACGAACTTTACCGACCAATGAACCAGTGATTCAGTTTAAGCAATCTTAAATAGTGATAGACTTGTTTTTTTAAAAAATTATATAGTGCGATCGTCACCTCACCCTCAGTTTTAGGTACTTATACTTTGGTCTCATGACACCAATGTATCGCTTACGAGTGTGGCTAATCTGTTTTGCATTCCCTTTTAAAATATCAACTTCTATCGCGAGTGAATCAATTCAAGAGACTGAAAATCTTTACAAGAAAATATCAAGTTTAAAGCTATCAAATTAGCTAATAGCTAAAATAGCTATTAAATTAACCAACTCAACTGTTGTTAAATTAACTAATAGATTCAATAGTTATTAAACTACCTAAAAACTTCAATAGTTATTAAACTACCTAATAACTTGAATTTTTATTAAATTACCTAATAACTTGAATTTTTATTAAATTACCTAATAACTTGATTTTTTTAAATTACCTAATAACTTGAATTTTTATTAAATTACCTAATAACTTGATTTTTTTTAAATTACCTAATATCTTGGATGGTTATTAAATTACCTAATAACTTGAATGGTTATTAAATTACCTAATAATTTGAAATTATTAAATTACTTAATAACTTGAACGGTTATTAATTTGATAAATCACTGCAAAAACGTCTTGTTAACGTCTTATAGTAAGACATCACAGGTAAAACAAAATGTTAAATTCCAAGATGAACTTGAATTTTTACAGGCAGTCAAATGACAATTTTGACTCAGATAAATATTTAAATCAAACAAGTATTCATTTGGTTTAATGAAAATGATGATTTATTCAAAGAAAGAATAAGCAAATTGATACTATTAATAATAAATTAATTAATAATAAACAAACAAACAAATATCCAAAGAAACAACAATTTTGCAACAATTAGACAAGAAACAATCCCGGGTAGAAATTGCCACATTATGGCCCAAGTCACGAATGAAACGCCCTGCCCGATCGGGGCCAGACTTGGAAAACAAAATCCTGATGTGGCCCCAGCGCCATGGCAAAATTTCTACACTGGATTAAATTGTATTGTCAAAGATAAATAAAATAAATACAGTTTGCAACAATTGATTTGTTTAATGTGAATATTTGTAAAAAATGATTTGCTTAATATGAATATTTGTAACAAATAACTTGTTTAATATGAATATTTGCAACAAATAATTTGTTTAACATGAATGTTGGCAACAAATAATTTGTTTAATATATGAATACAATTGTATCGAATCAAGCAAACATTTGTTTGAATTAAATAAACATTTGTTTGGCCGCATATCAAAGAAATGTTTCTTTGAATCAAACAAACTTTTTTCCCAGTGTATGCCCCTAGAATTGCAATTTACCTTGGAATTTAACAGGTGTTGCATTGAAAAATAACATTTTGTTTTTTCTGCGTTTTAGACATTTACAATTATGTCTTAAATCGGTAAACGTCTTAGTTTAAATGTTTTAAATTTTAAGACTTTTTTACGTATGTAGAAAGCAAATGAGATATCTAGTTAACGCATTGAAAATGTCTTAAAAGTTGAGCAACTAAACGTCTTAAACCAAGACACCAATTTTTGCAGTGAAAGATAATAAATCAATTAAAGCTAAAATTAATTTAAATTAATTAGAGCAACAATTTGTTTAAATTAATTAGAGCAAAAATTTGTTTAAATTAATTAGAGCAAACATTAATTCAAACTAATATTAATTTAAATTAATTAAAAGCATGAATAGCTATTGAATGAATTCAAAATAGCTATTAAAGCTATTAATAATTAATTTCAAAAATAGAATTAATCCAAACTAGTAATTTTTCAATGATTCCATGAGACTCGCGGTAAGATGCATTTCCTTGCTTGTATTTCAAATGTTTTATTAAAGGGCATGTAGGTTCTGTCAGAAAGACAAAAAAAATACTCAAAGTATTCGATAAATGAGGCACGGACACAATTAGTTAGAAAGGATGATGTCAAGGTGAAATTTATTAATTAGTCATTATTTATTGAGCTTATTTAAAAGTCAGTCGTATTAATTTTTCGAGCATTTACGATATTGTATATCATGTGATTTACGCGATACCAAAAAATTAAAGAAATACATGTTCCATTACCGTGGTAGGAATCTTGATTTCAAGTAGCATAATGTGTTAATAAATTTTATATCGTTTGTTAATTTTACTTCAAAATTAGGTTACACGACACTCGCGGTTATGCTCATCAAGTAATCATCCCAGTTTCGGTTTTCTTCTTCAGTGCGCAATGTTTGTGTATTTTACGCTATACAGGCGGGGATATATTCAACACTGTTTACGAAAAAAAAAAAGAAAAAGAAAGAAAAAAGTGTAAAAACACTATCCACGTGTGACTGGAAGCATGCAGTTCGGCTTGCAAGGCGAATTTGGTATTTTAAAACTTCCTGTGTTAAGATAACTGCAGAATTTTGTTCCCAGACTGATTTTAATTTAACGATTCTAAATTTACCGATTTAAATGGTAAGAAAAATGTTGAGCATTTAATCGCCTTTCAAGTTGAGTTGTGCTACACGAAAGCATATCGACATTTTTGTATTAAAAACAAAAAAAAAATCCAAAATATATTTATACGTTGGTAATTGTAAACGAATTCCGAGGCAGTAGATATCAAGAACATGTAGATGTAGTAATCACTGTCAATGTACAATATCCATTAACCACATGCAAAAGAACATCAAAAACCATTTTGAAGTAATATTGTAGTAAAAAATGTTGCGATGATAGAGGAATGATAAAATCACAGAATGGATGGTATCACTGAAGGTACAGAGAAATGAGAAATTTAGCAATTTCGAAACCAAAATTTGTTTTATTATTGCTTTGATTATAAAGAAAGAGTTTAATCTATTTGAAAAAAGTACATTCCAATTGTGGACTGAAATCTGCTTGATGCCTATTCGATTAAATGAGTGGAAAATTGTGAGAGAAAACGAGTAGCCTACTGCTTCTGATGAGAATCTGATGAGTGCAAAAAGGGAGAAGTAGAGCTATCGGTTTCAAACTCATTGTCGAAGAGGCCTCGGAATGTGCTTAGTCATGATCTCATGAATAAGAAAGTCGAACGTTTCCTCAATTCGACTTGAGGATAATTTAACGAATTTATCGAGAGTGGAGAGCGAACGAAAGCAAAAATTAAACTTGATGTAAAGTATGTATCAGCTGTCAGTATACACTTGCGAAAGAACGGAAACGCTCATTTTACACACATACATATAAATATAAAGGTACTAAGAAACGCACATTGTGCGATATCCTTCTGCAAAATCAAATCTCTAAATTTTCCTGAATCAATATAAATATATATAAATTAGGTAAGAGAGGTGAAAAATAAGAGACAATTCTCGATGTACATGCGGAGGAAATAAAGGCAGATAGCTATATATATTGTAAATAGCAGATATACATATGAAACGTGTGCGCAACAAGAAGCCGATTAGACTATTGACCGTGGCAAGTCGATGTACACGTTCTTGCAGTAAACCTACCAAGATTTACACGATAAGCAGTAGCATTATTGTAACATGTACGTACTATGTACACATTGTACACGCAAGATGTAGTGGGTCCGCGTGTGATCAGCAGCCTGATTTAATTAGGTTTCGATCGCGATGTCATGGTACGACACGACAGTCCTGTGAATATGATTGTGGTCCGCTCGTTGTCCAAAATGTTGCTTAACGACATTATATTTCTGTAAATATTGTATAATCCGTGTATAAACATGACTATTAGTTATGAACGTATCATTGTAGTTAATTACGTTACGAATCATTATATCTATATCACTTCAACAATAAACCATTATTATAACAATTAACATTTGCCCTTCTTTATTCTTCCAAAATTCCAACTATCCTCTAAATCGAAATTAGTTTTCTGCCACAGAAAGATCCATATTCTAGGTTTAGGAATATCTTCTTAGCTCCTATTTAAGTATATTCCATACTTAAATTAAGTATATATAATAAGAATATATTTTTATTTTAAGAATAGTATACACTTAATTTAAGTATAAATATTCTTAGTATTTATATAAAGAATAAATAAGAATATATTCTTATTTTAAGAATAGTATACACTTAATTTAAGTATAAATATTCTTAATATTCTAGTATATTTTATACTTAAATTTAGTATAGAAAATACTTAAATAACAGCTAAGAAGATATTCCTAAACCTAAAATACGAGTCTTTCTGCGCATTAATGGAATAGTGAGAAGTCGTTCTCCAACTGTAATAGTGTAATAATCACTTGTAGTAATTATAATTGTTTGGTAACAATTAATTACTAATGTTTAGCACTACAGTAAACTCTACGAATAGTGCTGCAGATTTGCACAAAGGAAAGAAAGGACGCTCGAGTGAGAACAAAACTAAAACGCCATTATTCGTAGAGTTTTAGTGAAAGTATTCATAGTGTTGACTGTACTAATTTAATTATAAAATTACTGCTAATTGGAATAAGTTAAATTTGACTTTTTTATACTCAAAATTGAATTTTTACTGGCATATACCTGTAGATTTTCAATGCGTATTTGAATTTAACAGACATTGCATTAAAAGATGGCAGATTTTCTTCACACTTTTTTTAAAAGAATATCAACTTGATAGCAAAACGTATCAATTTGAGGTTAAAAGTATCAAATTGATTATTACACGGAGAAAAAATGCAATTGAAATGAACCTAAAACTTATGTAAAAAATACTTAAGTAGTTGAGTTAGAGTAATTAAGTAAAAATTACCTAAGTACTTAAGTAGAATTTGCTTAATAATTTAGGTGATGTTTACCTAATATGTTGGGTAAATTATACTTAGCTATTCTTTTCAATATATATTGTTAGGTAAATATTACTTAAGTGATGTTAAGTAGATTTTACTTAAGTAAATTAGGTGAATTTAACTTGCAATTTTTCTCCGTGTAGATCTTGATCTATTTGATACTTTTAATATTAATTTAATACTTTCAAGTAAACTGTATTTATTTGACATTAATCAACTTAATCTTAATCAACGACTTCTCACTATTTCATACGCAGAAAATTATTAATCCTGCAGATTCAAAAAGAAGAACTTCGAGTCCTACTTCTACTGTGCTTTCAATTATTAAAAAAAAAATTGAAAAATGATTTAAGTCTATATAGAACAAATCAGCATATTTTAATAAAAACCGTAAAAACAATGCTTTCCTATAAAGCAAAATGTAGCGCTTCACATGAGTGCCATTAAGCTTGAATCAAGATTGACTTAAATGAAGGCTTAAATAAAATTGAATAAAGCCGTAATTGAATTAAACTTTAAAGTGAAGCGCTCCGACATCTATGAAGCGAAAGAAGAAACTTTTCAATTACCGACTGAAAGAGTGCAAACCGGTATACGAATGCCATTCAAGAAAGGAATATTTATATCGTACGATGATAAAATAGAAATTTACTACCATACGGGCAAATAAGAGGTAAACTTGAAATGATTATCACAGCCGGGAATGAAAATTTATATCCAATCATGATTAGATAAAAATATGCTACTAATGCAAAGAGACTACTAGGTTTTTTTCATCAAAAATAAATTTAATTTAAATCAGTCATATTGTACTGGCGAATCAGTTAAAAATTTGTTACTGAATCATGCAGTAAAATTTCCACTGAGAATTAGCGATATTACGCTAAAAATTAGTAATATTACGCTGCTTTTTTATATTTGTTTATTTGTGTTACGCTCCAAATCTGAATGAGTAATTTTCTATACTAATTCAATAATGAAAAGGCGTTTACCGATTAAAGTAGTAAAGACATTTGACCATCAATAACAAAAGGTACCTTAAGTAAAGAGCGCATAAAGTTACTTTTATTTTATACTATTTTACTTTTATTTTATTTTATACTAATTTTTAAGGTAACTACGAGATACTTTTAGAAACTAATTTTTAGTGAAAAACAACTAAGTTTTAGTTTACAACTGTTCATTCAATTAGTCAATTACTACTAATCGAAATCAGTAAATTTTGACTAATTGATTTAGTAGTAATTAACCAATTAAATTTTTCTACTAAACATTAAAGTTTTCTACTAAAAATTGGAAGTTACTCTATAAATTTGAATTAGTCATTTTCTACTAATGAGTAGGTGAAAAGTCGTCCTCCTATTGAATTAGTAAAATTTTACTTATTGTTAGTAAAAAACTACTAATTTTTTAGTAGAATATCACTATTTTTTAGTAGAATATCGCTATTTTTTAGTAGAAAATTACTAATTGAATTAGTAGTTTTCTATACTAATTTCAATACTCGAATTTTACTATTTAAATTAGTAATTTTCTACTAAAAATAGTGATATTCTACTAAAAAATTAGTAGCCTTCTACTAACAATTAGTAAAATTTTACTAATTCAATAGGTGGACGACTTTATTGGACCCCTATTTATATTAGTAGAAAATGACTAATTCAAATTTAGAGAGTATTTTACAAAAAATCAGTAGTTCTTTACATCAAATTAGTATTTTCCTTCTTTACTAAAAATTTTTAATCTTTACTACATTTCAAAAGGTTAACGACTTTTCGCTATTGAATTAGTATAGGAAATTACTAATTCAGAGAGAATACATTTTTTATATTAACCACCAATAAAGTAGGTTAACTGATATCCATTCAGTGACAATTTAACTAATTTGCAGTGAAATATATCACCGGATTTCAATAAAAATCTCTCAGAATAATCTAGTGACAGTCTAATTAAATTTATTTAATTCCTTCTAGTAAGGAATTTCAATTATCCAAATTAAGAGAGTAATGATTAATCATGATTTTAATCATTTCAATTCTATATTGTTTTTTCTACTAATAATCCAGTGTTAATTCGGGTTTAAAAGAGTATGATCTTATATAAAAAATTATATCTAATATAAAACAGAGAAGCACTATACATAAAAACTCTGTAGAATTCCAAATCACCTTGAAATTTAACAGGTGATGCATTGAAAAACAACATTTTGTTTTTTCTGCGAAAATACTATTGACGTGAAAAATCGAACACAGAAAAACCCGTAAACTACACAGAAAAACCCGTTAACTAGTTTTAAGTATATTTTCTTGGCTCCTATTTAAGAATATTTTATACTTAAATTTAGTGTAAATTTTTCTTAAAATAAG
>WNHD01008535.1:0-14525 GCA_011057455.1 Ganaspis sp. Gsp50
AAAAAAAAATTGTTTTTGAAAACAAATCTCGTAAAATCTTTGAGGAAGCAATGGATGTAAAAAATGTAGGCAATAAATGGAAGATAAGAATAGCAAACGCAGCAAAATGAGAATAATATAAAGATAATAACGGACTGAGAAATGGGAGAAAGATGCAAATAAAAGTAACAAAACTATTGTTTAAATTATCCTCCATTAGAGAAGTCCGTTAGTTCACCTTATTGTGTTCTACACCTACACGTGAAATTGCGAAATGGAACCGCGGGAAAGCTACTTTTTGCGGTTTTGCTTTTTACCTTACTCCATAATTTTTCTTTCTCTCTGCCCTTTTCCTGATCCTTTCTTTACTATTTCTTGAATTTTAGTACACATGCTGGCGGAAGTGGGACGGATTATTATTATCATTGTCAACAAAAGTTGAAAAAGCATGGCTTCATACACGGATAAAATAATTGCACTTCCAATACTCATTTTTCATTTGTCGACCACCAGGTGCTACTGTCATCTTGACACAATGGACACCTATTATTACGAGGGGGTAAATTGTTCCACTTTCTGGTCTTTTGGATTCCACCTGCTGGCAGATCAATACGTTTTTCCTTGACGTATTAGACGAATGAATTTTTAGCACTGGCTAAAAAGTATTCTTGGTGATTTATATGAAAAGGGGAGACTCATTTGATTCATTTGAATCGCGACGCATATCGGGATATTCCGAAACGTTTCATTATTCTCCTCTTCAATCATCTATTCGCATTGTGCCTCGATACTCATCCTTTCGGTAATAAAAGTCTAAGCTGCCACATTGATGCATCGAAAATAATTGTAAATAAGTTAGAAATGTATTCGGTGGTTCCTGCTAGTGCTTCGATTTAAGAATTTTGAATATGATCGGTTTTTGTACGTTAATCGGAATTAAAGAAAGCGATATGATATCTTGAAATTTTAGCAGACCTTGATTCAAGTTATAATTTTTTTAATATCGTTGGTTCGTTTCAAACAAACCTTTCGAATTTTCAGTATAGTAATTCATCATGTGCAAAATCAAAAAAAGCAGCTCTAAAGGAAAATTGAAGAAATGAATTCTTAGCGAAGCAGATTCAAACTCCTAGTAAGTGTGAGTGTCACATTCCCACAACTAAGAGAAAGGGATCTTCTGATTCTCCCATTTTAACCACGTTTCTCTTTCTTTGAGACCTTTTTCCTCGTCTTGAAAAACGTCCTCTATACTTTCATTTCGAGTTAAATTACGCATAAAACGTTACAGTGGAATTAACTTTATAATTATCCTTATAATTAAAAAACTCTTATGTACATTTTCGCTCTTGTTACAGCTCCGCATTTTAGCTTTCACGAGAAAAATTCCCGACTCGGTGAAAAAAAGAGTTTTTTCGAAACAATGAAAGAGATTTTTCTTTATGAAGTGGTTTTGTATATTTCTTTTCTTTTAGCAAATGATCGATTCGCTCGTTAAATCCCTTCTCTACATTTTTAAACACTTTGCAATGAAATTGTTAAGCGCAAATCTATATTCCACGAATTCGTTATCAGAATCAGCAACAAAAGCGTCTTTAATGAGGTTGAAGAAGGTGGTCGATTTAATATTGTTAGCATCATTATCGATTTAAATGCCGTGCCTATTAGAGCGTAATCAAAGCATCTAATTATTTATGAACTTGTCGATAATTACAACACAAAGATGCTCAGGTGTTGTCCGCGAAAGAGAATCTTCACAATGTCTGCTGTTGCTCTCAATCTACGTTTGCGTAATTGTGTTAAGTACCTCAATAGATAATATTGTGATAATAGGGCGATGATAATAATAATTATCATTTTCTTCATCCTTGTTTTCATTTGATCATCATATTTATCTTTATCTTCAACCTAATTATTATATTTACCATCATCTTCATTCTCATATTTTTCATAATCTTCATCCTTGTTTTCATTTTTTATTATCATTTTTATCATTATCTTCATCCTTATCTTGATTTTATAATCATGTTTAGCAATATCTTCATTCTTATCATTACATTTATCATAATCTAACTTTATTAACTTTATTATTATCCTCATAATTAGTATCTCCTCATAATTACTAATCCTCATTTAATAATTGTTTATCATTATCTTCATCCATAATTATCATATTTATCATATTCTTCATCCTATAATCATCATATTTATCATATTCTTCATCCTATAATCATCATATTTATCATATTCTTTATCCTATAATGATCATATTGATCATATTCTTCATCCTTATCTTCTTTTTATTATCATGTTTATCATTATATTCATCCTTATCTTCATTTTATAAATATGCTTATTATTATCATTATCCTAATTATCATATTTATCATAATCTTTATCCTCATCTTCATGTTTATTATTCTCGTTACCTTCGTCTTCATTTCTTCATCACGTTTATCATCTTCATTCTATAATTATCTTCATCATTATTATCATCTTCACCCTTATCTCTACAATTTTCTTCTCTATAACCATCATCATCAACACAATTCTAAAAAACAATTTTCAAATTTGAAATGCAAATTTTCGATCTGAAATCAAAAATCTGAACAGAAATTAACAATCTAGAAAACAACAATCTAAATGTAAAAGAACGATAGACTACACGATAAAAACGATTAAAAAGTGTTGAAGAATAATAATTTTGATTAAAGGAATTTTTGTGATGTTTCAGGTTCCTTGGGTACCTCAGTATTCGATACGGACGTTTACCTCGTGGGCGCCAGTGGTGGAGTTTATGCACTCCTCGCAGCCCATCTTGCCAATGTTCTCCTCAACTATAACAACATGGAGTTTGGCATAGTTCGCCTCATCGGCATCTTCATTATCGGTAAGTAAACAGCCTCCAGCGCTCTTTGAACCATAGACACTTTACATCCTTTCCCTCTACTCATAATATCCTTAACTACTTCATCTTGCGTGTATAATGCACATATGACATCATAATGCATGATACACGTAATATATAATCTATATACCGCTTTAGGTAACAGAATTTAATAGTAACGGTGCAAATTGCTCAAAAAGCCGATAATAATTTTACCTACTCTCAAATATCCCATTAAACTATCCAACTCCATCAAACTATTATTAAAATACTAAACTGTAAATTGATTTTATTTGCGGAAAATTAATTTAATCTGAAGCAACAATATCATAAGTAGCATACAACAGTAAAATGTAAAAACTTTTAAAATAACGAGTAAAATGTGTCGCGTTCGGAAGAAGGGGACCTTAGAAGCAAACTTTTATAGGTTATGTTTGAAGCTAGTTTTAACTTAATTAAATATTCGCTTTCAATTCGTTGCAATAAAAAGAAGCTTTTTACGAATTCTTTACGTGTATACAGGAAAACTGTTTTCGACTGCAAATAATTAAAAAAAACTTTGATCGAGTTAAAACTATCATGAAACATAACCTACAATTTTTTCCTTCTAAAGTCCTTTTCCTTGAAACGTGTCATACACGAAGATACAATTTTGGATAATCTGGGACGAAATTGCAAAAATCAAATATTATGGTTGATATAAAGATAATATTGATTTTTGTTGAACATAATTGAAGCAGATTCTTAGATTAGAAATTGCTGAAAGCGAATGGAATATGTGAAATATGCATTCGATTTTTTGATAAGATTGTGTATTAATTTTCGCTTGCTGCATTTGCATCCTAATAAGATTTTTTATTCTCATCTCATTCGAGGCGAAAGGCAAAGATCCATCGTAAACTTTCATTGTGGCATATTGCTTTGTGAAGTGTTTCATTGCTGTTCGCTCGACTTAATAAAGTAATAAAGTTGCATTAACATTGTAAATTACAGCTTCTTTGGCCAAACTGAAAATGAGCTTTCTTTTTAACCGGTAAAACGTTAAATTTTATTCAAATTGTAAACAAACTGTTCGAATATTAATTCTAACTATTAATTTGTATTGATTCCAAATATATCCGTTCGTATTAATTCGAATAAATTAATTCTTATTTATACGAATTACATGGAAAATTAATTAATATTAACAGGGAAATTAATTAATAATAAATGAAACATTAATTAATATTGAACGGAAAATTAATTAGTATTAAACGGAAAATTAATTATTATTAAACGTAAAATTAATTAATATTAAACGGAAAATTAATTATTATTAAACGGAAAATTAATTAGTATTAATTTGAAACTTAATTAGTATTAATTTGAAACTTAATTCATATCATTTCGTGTGAATTCGAAAATTGATTCATCATAATAATTTATTTGAATATTTTGATTCGTTTATTAATTCACATGCTTTAAACATTAATCTAAAGTTTTCAAATATTAACAATGAAATTGAAGTAGCTGTTTGGGGATACTTACTAAAACTAATAAAATGCAACAGCATTGTATTAAAATGAGAACTTTTAAAAAAAGGAAATTTATGCGGAAAGTTTGAAATTCTGAAGGTATTGGAAATCAAGGCATGTTTTGTAATAAATCAATTTAGGGGTTTATAAAGTTCATCCATATTTAATGTTATTAGTGTTTTGAATATTTATCGCACTCGTGCAAAATATATTCCTTGATAATCATTTTCATAAATTATAACTTCACGAAACTTTCATTAAAGAAAAGTTTAGCCGTTGTTTAAAAACCATTTCGATTTCAGTAGTAGAGTCTCGTTTTAGTCAAACGAGTTATGAGGGTCATGTCTTTCAAATATTTACTCGTCAATTAGCTTTCATATTGCAAGACTGGCAGCTCAAACGAATATTTCAATTTTCGCCTCACATTGAAAAGCATTCTGTTTGTTGCATCAATAAGTTTTCAATATTTTTTTAAATAAAGGAAAGAATTGAAAAATAGTTGTGCGGAATTAATTGTAAAATAAGTTATTTAATTAGAGAGCGCTGAGAAAAAGGGCCGAGTTAAAAACACATTTACTAGTTCTTCTGGTTCAATTTACTAGAGCAATGGTATACGAAACAAGAATTTAGTTTTAATTAGACAGAGTTTTTCTTAGGCACAAAATTCGTGGTTAATTTAATAACAATTTTGGTTTCTACAATTAGAATTTTAGTCAACATTAAGTCTAGTTAACGAAACTAATATTGTGATTGTATCAACAAAACTCTTGGTTATTTTAACTACTGGGATTCTAGAATTTTAGTTTCTTTAACTATAGTATTCTAGTTAATTCAACTACAATTTTATTTCTTTCTTTAATAAAATTTTGATGATTAATATAATGTTTGTTTATAGCTTTTGTTCGATTAATATAATATAATATAATGTAATGTAATGTAATATAATGTAACGAAAATAATGTTGAGTAAACGAAGAAAAATGATATTTCTTGAAGTGAAGTTTTTCGCGGCAGTTACTTTCTAAAAAAGGAAAAGTGCGACATGAAATGAAAACTTGTCTGATGTGAAATGGACTCGAACTACTCCATTTCCATATTCTGAGTGAATTAATGAATAGATCGGCACTAAATGCTTGATTAATAATGGACAATTAAAAAGTCACTATGGAGCCGAAGTATGAGAGGAAGAATGGCTCTTGATTTGTGAGAAGAATAATAATTCTATTCAATCATTAAAGTCCTTTTCTTGCGAATTGCGCTGTTCACTTTGTCATTTGTCGACTGTACAATAAAATGTCCGCTGTCGACAAAAGGAACCCCTTAACTTGCAGAGATGAGGCATCATCCCTTACGGGTTGTGCCGAAACTTTTAATTAAAAGATGTGCTCATGTGATTTGCTGACTGGGCGTCTATGAGAAACGAGGCGAAACAGGGAAAGAGAAAGGGAGAAAGAATGGGAAAAAGGCTTTAGATGTCAGAGATATAATGCCAGTACATAGGTATATCTGTACGGACTTGAAACCTTTTCTCCTATACGATGGGCACAGGGCATAAATTGCGAAATGCGTCACCCTACGATGTCCGGTTTGTAATGGAAAAAGATACTATCATCACTGCTTGATAAAGGCAGAAACGACGAGATTTCCAAAGTATTTTGTCGGAAAATAGCGCCACTTTTTCTGCAAAAAAACAACGACAACGTGAAATTAAATTTGTAAATCGACCATCAAGTGAAAGAATTGTTTATTCGTTATCTATTTGGATACATTTTTTATGTATCGAATAATTGAATTAAAATTTAATCGAATAATTAAATTAAAATTCAATCCGATAACTTAATCAAAATTCAATAATTGCATTAAAATTTATAAGTGAATTAAAATTCATAAATGAATTAAAATCCACAATTGAATTAAAATTCATAATTGAATGAAAATTAAATAATTAAATTAAAATTAAATAATTGAATTAAAATTCAATTATCCAATTATAAATTTTTCATAAAATCTTAAGGGCATAGATTGAATAGTTAAAATATAGTGTTTTTTATAGCTAAAGTATTATTTTTAAGTAATTATTGCAATCAAACAAATTGAAAATGTAATTTTATGTTTTTCCGGGAAAATGTGTACGAGCTCGATTAAGGGATGAATAATCTTTTTTAATTTTGAAAACCTATATTGATTCTTTGCGGGGAGTAATTTATATGTTTAGGGAGGTGAGGTGGTACTAAATTTATTCCAGAGGATTGAAGATTTATTAGGCTCGCCTACGTGACTTATTTGCATTCGGTTTAATTAAATTTGATTCAGCTAAATAAATTAGTTCAATGAAAGAAGTGTTTCTCTTGGTAGTTTTAATTAAATTAAGGGCGGTCCTAAAGATATTTCTCATCCAAATATTTAATGACTTTCAAAGCCCCGGTGTTTTATGTTGTGGAATTACCTTTGGTCTACTTCTCCTCCATCTTACAAACTGCAAAAATCAACTCTTCCTTCAAGACCAAATTTCCTTGAAAACAAAAGCTAAAATCGCAACTTTAAATGCCTAGCATATAGAAAAACTTTGTTTATTGTTTACATTCTAATCTTAAAATTCTTATTTTTTTTCGTACAAAAGTAAACGAAAAATATAGAAAAGTCGTCCAAAAACTTAAAAGTTGTTCAAACGTTGTCCAAAAGTTTTCCAAAAAAAGCAATAACAATAATAAACAATGCTTCCCTATGAGGAAGCAAAAAACAATAGAAAAAATAAAAATTGTCAAAAATTTAAATAATTTAATTAAATACTCTTGAAATGATCAATATTCGTTCAGAAACTTTGGAAATTGTATAAAAGCTTTAAAAGTTGTCCAAAGTTACAAAAGACTGTTAAAAGTTGTCCAGTAGCTTAAGAGTTGTCCAAAATCGTTCCATAGTTGTCAAAAAGCTTTGAAAGTTGTCCAGAAGCTTATCTAAAGTTGTCCAGAGACTTTATATCTTGTCCACAAAAGTCCAAAGTTGCTCAAAAACGTTTAAAACTTGTCCAGATACATTAGAATTGTCCAAAATCGTTCCATAGTTGTCCAAACCATATATAAAAGTGTCCAAAAACTTTAAAAGTTGTCTAAAAACATTCAAAGTTGTCCAAAACCTCTTAAAGTTATCCATTAGCTTCTAAAGTTGTTCAAAAACATTCAGTCTGGAAAGTTTTCCACAACCCCAAAAGTTGTCCAAAAAGGTTCAATAGTTGTCCAAATAAACTAAAGGTTGTCCATTCGCTTCTAAAGTTGTTCAAAAACATTGGAAGTGGTCCAAAAATGTTCAATATTTGTCCAGAAACTTTGTAAGTTGTCTAGAAGCTTTAGGACCTGTTTATACATTCTGTTAAACTTGTCCAGACCGCAAAATCCACATTGGAGTAAGAGAGACAGATACACAGTCTGTCTTGTTTACTCTAATGAAAAAAAAAAAAAATTTTCTACCAAAGGTGTAAATGTGCCCTTAAAAATTGTCCAAAAACGTCCAAAGTTGCCCAAAAACTTTCAAAAGTTGTCCAGAAACTTAAGAGTTGTCCAAAACCGTTCCAAAGTTGACCAAAAGCTTTTAAAGTTGTCCAAGAACTTATTTAAAGTTTTCCAAAAACGTCCAAAGTTATCCAAAAATGTTCAGTAATTGTCCAAAACCTCAGAAAGTTGTCCATGAGCTTTTAAAACTGTTTGAAAACATTAAAAAATTGTTCAAAAACTTCGAAAGTTTTCCAAAACCTACAAAGTTGTCCAAAAAGGTTCAATATTTGTCCAAATATTCTGAAGTTTGTCCTAAGATTTTATATCCAAAATCATTCAAAGTTGTCTAAAGCCGTTTACTAGTTGTCCAAAAACTGGCCAATTTGTCCAAAATCTATAAAGCTGTCCGAAAATTGTGAAACTTGTCCAAAAACTTTTAAAAGTTGTCCAAAGACTATAAAAATTGGCCTAAACTTGAAAATTTGTCCAGAAACGTATAAAAGTTATCGAGAAGGCAAAAAATAGTATCAAAATGATTTTTTATTCGTTATTTTTAAAATTTGTACCGGGTTTAATCGACGATCGCATCAAAGTGAATATAACGGTAAAAATTTTTAGTTCGCGGCATGAAAGGAATTTTGAAGATAAAAGGCTTGTGTTAAGAGCAAACTTAGGACGTTTGCTATTTGCTTATAGCAACCCTAGAGTATCGGGGGTGCGCTGAGAACCACGAGGCTACCACTGTATATACACTTGGCTCAAAAGCTTCTCGCTCAGCGATACTTAAAGGCTTCCACGAGAATAGCCTCTCCCCTCTTTTCTTCTTCTTTTTTCCTTATGTCTCTCGTTCTTACCATTCCGCTTTCTTTTTCTCACTTGCCTCCATTTAGTCTTTCTATTCTAAAAGCATTTTCACAAATGAGACCATCTATGATACTAACCAGACTGAAAAGAAAAATTGTAATGCAAAGAATTAGTTTTCCATTTCTACATTTTTTATCTTTAGATTATTGAATTTTAGAATATTACCTTAAAACACAATATAAAAATATAAATTGTAATTGTTTATTAATACAATTCGTATATTAACAAAAAAATTTAGAGATACAATTATTAATATGAACATCATAACATATTAACATCATTAAGATAAATGATATTTAAAAATTTAATAAACATTTTCTACATTTACATAATATACCATTTTTTATTCGCTCTTTCTTTATTTACGCGTTTTTTATTTACCCTTTTTTTAAGCACTATTCTGTTTTATATTGTCCATATTATTCTTGGTGGAAAGTGTGGAGCGTGCGCTTTTTGCGGAGAAACGTCGCGATTTTTTGGAGATTAGTCGCAGGGACTGTAACTTTATCTTTATTGTTTTGAGCCAACAGTGTATGTGCAAGAGATTTCAGAAGCTTTACATTAGTTTTATCCACAGAAAGCAAGCTTGTTAATTTTTTATGCTCTCCATTGTAAAACAAAACGTATGGATTTTGGAAACGAAACGCTTTTCTCGGAAGGCGGTTAAAACAACTGAGCAAGAAGCTTTAAGAAAAAACCTCTCTTGTCAAAAAGACGCAACACATAAAGTATTCTCTTCCAAAGCTTCAGAATATTTAGCTTAAATCGGTAATCCCAGGATTTGAGGATTTTTCCAGAATTCTTTATCTAGCTTTTCTTTCACTCATTTTACGAAAATAATTCAAACGTTAAATGATAAAGATTTATTAACAAATAAAGCTTTTAATTTTTTTACATTTTTGAATACTTTCCGAAAATTTCTTTTTCGAGTATTATAAAAATGTACTTTTAATATTCAATTTATTATTTTTTATTTAATTATAAGTTTGAATGTTAAAAATAACGTTAGTATTTAATAATGAAATATATAATGTTAGTATTTAATAATAAAATATATAATGTTAGCATTTAATAATGAAATATATGATAATGTTAGTATTTAATTATGTAAGTATTTAATAATATTAGTATTTAATTGTGTTAGTATTTAATAGTGAATGTTGTTTTATTTATGAGAAATATTGACTCCAAGTTTTAGAAGTTCTGAAATAGTTTTTGATATTAAATGTCCTCGGAAACGTTACTCATTGGGGAATTTCATTATACGCTAAAATAATCTCTTCATTAGTTAAACTAGTTCATTAATTAAATATGTTACTAGCGAAAAACTGTCAGTGAAATTTGCCCCGGAGGAAATATCCGGCTCCGTTAAACTAACCACTTATCAGAAATTTCATTTCGTGAATAGTTATCGGAGAACAGGTACATCACAAAACTGTCAGTCAGTGGAAACGAAATGACCCAGATCCCTCTTCACGTCAGAGCTCCATATCTCGTTTACTTTTCCAAGGGATAACCAAATAAACATATGTCAAATAAAGATCATCCCGCAATCCTCTGTGGCTTCAACATATCCGTTCTTTTATTTCTTAATTTATTTCTTTTCCCTTACACACAATTTAAACCTTTTTTGGACCATTTTCTTTAACGTGTTTCGATATTCAAGATCTAATTTTTAACAATTAATCATTAATTTTATTTTTTAATATTATAATTACTAAATACATTGTGTATTAAAGATTACTAAATAAAAAAAAAACGAATAGAAAACAAAGAATTTTTAAAATATAGTGACGAATTCAAGAATGTGTTCGAAAGAACTTATTTAAAATTTTAATTTTAACTAAACTATAATCTAAATTAAATTAATATGATAGTTTATATTTTATGGAATTATTTACAAATTTCAATCCAGGAATTCAAAAAAAGCAAAAATATAGTAACGACTTTTAAAGAGAAAGAAAAAGCAAACAAAAAGGATTCAAAAAGTTGGTAAGATTATGTTCAGAATTCTTTAAAGAATTAGTTTATTTTTAATTTTGTATGATCAATTGTTCAAAGGCGTTCGATAGTTGTCCAAGCACTCTGAAAATTGTATAAAACCTTAAAAATTGTCCACAAGCTTCTAAGGTTGTCCAAAAACGATCAATAGTTATCCAAGAACTGCTAATGTTGTCCAGAAACTTTTAAAGTTGTTCAAAATTTATAATATGGTCCAAAAACTTGGGGAGTTATCCTAATAGTTCTATAATTATCGAAATACGTTCAATAGTTGTCCAGAAACTTTGTAAGTTGAGCTAAAACGTTCAGTAGTGTTTCAAAAACTTCTAATCTCGTCCAGAAACTTTTAAAGTTGTCCAAAAGCGTACAATAGTTTAACAGAAAGTTCTAAAGTCGTGCAAAAGCATCCAATGGTTTTCCAGACAGTTCTAAAGTTGTCCAGAAACTTTGAAAGTTGTCCAAAAACGTTCAGTAGTAGCCTAAAAGTTTCTAATCTTGTCCAGAAACTTTTAAAGTTGTCCAGAAACTTTTAAAATTGTTCAGAAGCGTTCAAAAGTTTTCCAGAAAGTTCTAAAGTTGTCCGAAAACTTTTAAAGTTGTCCGAAAACTTTTAAAGTTGTCCAAAAACGTTCAGTAGTGTTTCAAAAACTTCTAATCCAGTCCAGAAACTTTTAAACTTGTCCAAAAACTTATAAAGTTGTCCAGAAACATTGATAGTTGTCCAAAAGTGTCCAATAGTTTTCCAGAAAGTTCTAAAGTTATCCAGAAACTTCGAAAGTTGCCCAAAAGTTTTCCAGAAAGTTTTAAAGTTGTCCAAAAACGTTCAGTAGTAGTCTAAAAGATTCTAATCTTGTCCAGAAACTTTTAAAATTGTCCAGAAACTTTTAAAATTGTTCGGAAGCGTTCAAAAGTTTTCCAGAAAGTTCTAAAGTTGTCCAGAAATTTTTAAAGTTGTCCAAAACTTATAATGTTGTCCAAAAACATTTGAAGATAGTCCCAATCTTCAAAATTTGTCCAGAAACATGTAAAATTTATCAAAAAAACTAAAAATAGTATTATATTTTTTTTATTCATTATATTTAGAATTAAAACTTTAAACATATCTAATTTTTGTTTGTTTAGTTTGAATTTGATATGACAGAAATGTTCTTTCTTATAATTAATTATTATAAATATATCAATATATAATATATATTAATTATCATAAATATCATAATCAAAAGTATTTCTGAAAATAAATTTGTGAATAAAAATATTGATTGCTTTCTGAAACCCCTGGAGACCTTGAATTATTACGTAAAAACGATAAAAAACATATTTTACTCTCACTCCCTTTTATTTTAGCAATTTCGTAAAATGTTATTTGCATTTTAAAAGACTAATGGATGCCATAAATTTGAAAATTGTACTTTTTACAGCTAACAGTATCGGATGTTTCTTTATGGAAAATTCTGACATCTATGCACTTTTTAAATTAAAGACTCAGAATTTAGATATTTTTTGTGTTTATTTAAAGTATGTACTCTGTAAACCGAAAGGAATTTTTGCTTTGAAGTAAAATGAAATTAGAGTCTGTTAATCCAGATGCAAAAACAAAAAATAATGGAGAATATTTTACAGAGAATTTTTACCCTCGCGGGAATTCTTCTGCACATATAGGACCTTTTAGAATACTAATTGAAAATGTAATTTTGTTTTTGAACACACAATACTTTGCTTTCACAAAATATGTGGTCGTTATCTTATATTCTGAAATACCAAAAGTTCTCGTATGAAAACTGACGTTTGTAAGCAATTAGTATTTAATTTCACTGCTAGCTTGATTTTTAATATTTCTGTCAAAGCGAACATTTTAATTCATGATTCCTCGTGGCCTTTAATTTTATTGTTTTTTCATAAACGAGTCGGTAACTTGATTTTTAGGAAAAGATAAAAATGGTCGATTATTAATTTATGTTTTACAGTTTATTTGAATTTTTATTACAAGTTTGTTAAAAATTTGTGAAAAAGACAGAAATTGAAGAGAATTATTATAGATTTTAATTTAGGTAATATAATAAAAATTTTATACATTGTTAACAATTTTGAGATTTAGAAGAACTAATTCATTGATATGAATGAATATGAATATATGAATATGAGCTTTAAACATAAATTTAAAGATGAATTTTAAAAATCAAACTGAGAATGGAGAATTCGAGTTTGGAAAATTGTGATTAAATAGAGTAAATTCGGATTGATTAGAAGTGCTAATGATAATTAAAAGAACTTATGTCGAATAGAACAGATTGCAACTAGACACAAAGAAGAAGAATACGATGTAAGAAATAGTGCTTAGTTAGAAAGAATTCAAACTGAAAAGAAGAGATAGGAATTGTATAGGAAAAGTATTGAGTAAATTTAATGAATTACAAGTGCACTCTCTGAAATTAAATTAAAAATAAGGACTTGACGATGAATATAAATGATCGAGTTGCGCGAATTAGAATTTGACAGGAAAACTGTATAGGAACTTGCAAATTAAATAAAGTAAATTACAAATAATAAAGTGGTTTGCCATTGGCTAAAAGGAATTGGAATTACAAAATTTTTTAATGCATTAAAAGATATTGAAATATTCTTAAGTACCTTTGAAACTACTGCAATTATTTAAACAATGATTGAATACTAAAAAATATTCGGAAATCGATTAAGTATTTAGAATAGTTCTCTGATCTAATCGACACCTTAGACTTTAAGATTTATTTTACCTTTTGGTATTCAGAAGCATGTTAAATTTAGTAAAAGTGGTTGCAAATAAAAGTAAAGTAAAAGTTTGCAAAATACAAAAAAGTTCATTACTTTTAAAATTACATTAAAATTCATTACATTCAAAATTACATTAAAGTAATCAAAAGTATTTAGAAGTACTCATTCAGAAGGGTCGAAAAGTAGACAAAAATGGTATAAAGTTGTCTAGAAACTTCTAAAGTTCTGTAGAAAATTTTAAAGTTATCCAGAATCTCTGAAAGTTGTCAAAAAACTACTTAAATAGTCCAAAACTTTGACAGTTGTCCAAAAATGTCTACAAGTTGTCCAATACTTTCAGAAATTGTCCAACAATTTTATGAGTTACCCAAAAACGTTCAATAGTTGTCCAAAAACTCTGACAGTTCTCCAAAAACTCCTAATGTTGTCCAGAAACTTTAAAAGTTGTCTTGAAACTCTTACAGTTATCCAAGAAATTCTTAAATTGAACAAAACCTTTGAAAGTTTTCCAAAAAAAGTTTAAAAGTTGTCCAAAAATATTAAAACTTGTCTAAAAACGTTCAAAATTTCTCAAAAAATTTTAAGAGTTGTCCAAAAACTTTCAAAAATTGGCCAAAAATTTTATGAGCTGCCTAAAAACGTTCGTTAAAATCTGTGAAAGTTGTCCTAAAACGTCCAAAGTTGTCCACAAATGTTTAAAAGTTATCCGTCGACTTTAAAAATTGTCCAAAAACTTTCAAAGCTGTCGAAAACAGTTCAAAAGTTGTTCAAGAACGTTCAACGGTAGTTTAGAAACTTTATATAGTTGTCCAAAATCTTACCAAAGTTGTTCAAAAGCTCTGAAAGTTGTCCAAAAGGATTTTAAAGTTGTTCAAAAACGTTGAGAAGTTGTCCAGAAATGTTGAATGTTGACCAAAAGCGTTCAGTAGTTGTTCAAAAACGTTTAAAAGTTGTCCAGTAATATTAAAAACAGTCCAAAAACTCTGAAAGTTTTTCAGAAACTTCTAAAGTTGTCCAGAAGCAATCTAAGTTGTCCAAAACCAATAAA
>WNHD01008540.1:0-10061 GCA_011057455.1 Ganaspis sp. Gsp50
CAAAAAAAGTAATTAATGAAAACAATTTTGCTTTTTTTTATTTCAAGAGCAACTCAAAATCTATCAATTTTAATAAAAAAATAAAGATCAATAAGCGCTGACTTTGTAGGGATAGAGTACAAATAACTATAAAAAATGCAATGTACCTAACAAGCCTACGTTTGAATTTTAATAACAATTAAAGTAATTAGAAAAATGGATTTCCAACTTTCGGAAATGAAAGTAGAACTCAAAAACTATCAATTAGCATGATAAAATGAAAATTGACTTTTAAGAGCTAAGCCCCCTTTTCTCGCGGACGGTCACATATGGTATCCTTTGTGGATTTCCATGCGGGTTCCATGGTAGGATCTCATACAGGTTCACATTGATTTTCCTATTAAGGGTCCCTTTTACCAAGGGACACTCACACCATCCTTCCTAGGATCTCTAGGATCCTATAGGGCAAAAATAAATAAAATTAATATAAAAAAAAATTGTTAATAAAAATAAGAAATGATTATGAGTAAAAATTTGCCAAGTGGGACACATATTTTTGATGGGTGAGATTTTTATATAGTTTATCAATAATACAATAGTATTTTTGAACCTGTTGAAGATACTAAAGTAGTTTTTGAAAATTTTAATTTTTTTAAGAGTTATTTTTTAAACAATTTTGAAGCATCAATTTAGTAATTATTTTTTATTTACGGCTCTAATTGACGGATTTTGCTGAAATTTGGTATGAGTGTTCCACAATAATCACGCTTTTTTAAAAAAAAGATTTGTTTGATGTGATCTGTAATTTGTTTAAAATAACAGCACTTATTATAAACAAATTTAAATAAAAACAACTTCTCTTTCAAATTACATACACTTCCTAAACTAATAAGATTCCTTGTTTTATTATGAGTAATTTAAAAAAAAATTGGAAACTTGCATTAGGTCAGAAGTTATGGTCATTTTCTCTTGGCTCTTCGCGTGAAGACAGTATACGATGCCGAGTGGACGAAAAATGTGCTTGTGAACAAATTGATTTTAAGTTAAAAATTTTTTTTAAAATACTTTAACAATTGTTTATTTAGTGCTAAACAAATATCTTTATTTTTTTTTTAATTTTCATGACTTTTCTTGCATCACTAATACTGTGTATATAATAAATAAAATTGTTGAAGCAATGTTCTAAAAATGTTGTGGTGCAATAACTTAATTTTTTAACAAAAGCCCTGGACAGTCATTTATGTCTGACCAGCGCCATCCTGTGCCAATTCTTAGGTGTCTGGTCCCTCGATTTTAGGATTTATCACCTTCCTGGTCACTGGAAGAGTGACCTGGCTTGCTCCGCAACAAACCTGAAAGTTTCGGAACTTGATCTCTGCTTATGGAGTCTTTGGCACCCCCATCGCGAAAGTCCATCCCCTGGAACTTCCCCGGTAATCGATGTTCTCTTTCCACACGAATACACCCTCCAGTTAGATATATCCAACTCAGGATTCTGTTTCCCTAACATCTTCAAGATTTTTTCCTTTTTCATGGGTCTCCCCATGATGCAGCCCACAACCTTGACCATCTTTTAGATTTGTGAGAGTCCCACGACCTTCAACCTGGGCCTTCCCATTGGCCCACTGATATCCTGTATATTGCTGTTAAACCATTCCAGGGTATCAGTGTTTAGGCACTCCATCTTGAAAGCTCCTTTTACCAGAGCCTATCTAGCAAATCTAGGTAGTTAGATAACTTCCAGATAACCTCCCTTTAGTCGTCAAGATTGTTTTTGCTTAACTGTACCTTGGGATACCCTTCCGCGTTAATAGCCCTCTGTAGAGATTTTGTTGCCGCCTGTACAAACAATAGGTTACCGCTTTGGGATCCCCTAGCTTTCTTCATTCTTTTCGGTAGTTCCAGCGACTTGGTCTGTTTTCTTTCACAGTGGTCCCCTGACACAAGAGTCTCTTATTCCTTTTCCTGAAAGCCCCGCTTCGCTTGCGTCCCTTTACGTTCAGCTTGATAAGCAGGTCTTCAACATTTTCTACCTCAATCTTTTCAGGTCCACTTTCGCGTACTTTTAAAGCTTGAGTTACCTCACCCCTGTTAGATTCATGATCCTCCTGAAGAGTCTCTACACCACCAACACCGCTCTCATTTGGCTTTAAATTTTTTGTGTGATATATAAAAATCTCACGAGCAATGGAGAACTAAATTGTCGAACCTCATCAAACCCCACATGATGATATGGTTAATATTCACTGAGACTTTGCCTTGGTCCCAAAGCCTCCCTACCGTTGCCATCAAAACAACGGGACCGAACGTCCGGAAATCAAGCCCGCCCATTACGATCGTCCCTGAGGTTTACAGGCCCTGTCTCGCAAAGTGCTGCAGCTTTATCCCATCCACTCAAATCCCCCCAATGACACGGCGGATTTGGTTTCCCTAGCGCCTTCATTCATGGACACAGTGCAAACATCTTGGATTGGGGGTCATGAGACTCGCGCCTCCGAACCTCATTTCCTTGATTGAGAGATTGAAGGAACCACTTCTTAGTTAAAACCCCTCCGGCGTCAACTCTTTTGATTCTAATAGTCTTTTGAAATCGCTGTCAATATCCTAAAATTCACTTCCTTATCTGAGACTACTCTGACTTTCGCGTCCCGAGCGGTAAACACAGTGAAAGTTTGGTTTCCGAGTGGACGTTCCTTTTTGAGAAATACGCCCCCTAATTCCCCAGCAAAAAGTTTTAACAAGTGATATTCAATATAAAGTTGTGTTTAAAAATTGACCTGATTAAAAAGAAAACAGTTACTTTTGTGTTTCCTCCAAGTTAAACAGTGTCTTAATAATTTTTTATTGGAATATTATTTCTCACAAGTTGTGAATTATTGTGGCAGGTAGTATATAAGAACAGTTCACAGCTCTGTTTTCAGTGTTAAGCTTGCGTGTTTATATGTTTATGTACGCTATGTATGCGAATATGTGTACGTTAGTTAGGTTATATGCGTTAAAGTGAATAATTGTAGAACTTTCAAATGCCAAACTGTGAAACAAGAAAATAAGTCTTCTCTCTATGCAAGTGTGTAAATCAGTGAGTAAAATTACCAATAACTTGTGACTAAAATCAAAATTTTGAATGCTATTTTTTTGCTTTACGTAAATTTAAACTTTTTTAAGTCATTGAAAATTTAATGAACAGTTTTCTATACTTTAGTAAACAAGTTTTATACTTTGGTAAACAGTTAATGAAAATTCCGTCAACTGATCCCGAAATTTTTAAAAACTATGTTTTCTATATTCTAAATGACTTTCCAGCGTACATAAAAGTAATTAACTAGTTTATGAAAGTTTCAAGTACTATTTTTTTTCGTGTAGGCTGTTAGAATCCTGTCCGACATATTGGATGTGATATTTTGATTTGTTAAAAATTCACCTTATGATCGTTACCAGCGCCTCAAAAACCTAAGAAATAAAAGGTTTCAAAAAAACCAAATGTAAATTACATACTTTTCATTTTTGGTCAGCTATTCTGAATCCGCTATTTAAACTTGGTAATTTTCACAACAGAATTGTAATCGGCATGCAGAAGACTGAAAGTTTACTCAAAAATGAAGCTTTTACTATTATTTAATTGACCAATACAGGCAAAAAATGAAGCAAATTATACAGTAGTCTGAATAATTAAAACTGTGACTAATTGAAAATTAATAGTGTAAGGTGAATGAACAATTGCGATCACACTTCGATCAGTTTACAAAGAAATATTTACTTACGAAAAATACAAATGCAGTTAATTTGGTAATAATAAATTTATAGTATATACAGTAGAACGTCTCTAATTTCAACATTTTGGAAGGACTTGAAATTCTAAACTCTAGGCGGAATACGGCAAATTATTTGCGCAAAAAGTTTTGTGTTTTGGACCAATAGACACACCTACGTCATCCTCACAGCTATTTAGTAACGATCCATTATAGTTTCTGAGCATGTTCCTTCTCAGAAACCTGCCATGTAAATGTTACCGCAGAAAAGCCTTTGCCAGGAAATATTTACGAGAAAGGTTTCAATATATGAAACTTTATAGGATCCTAAGCACTTTAAATTTAACATGACGTGCACTGGTCAATCTCCATTTCGATGGCTCTCTCTCGATTACCATAAGGGTACACAGAAGTTTTAATTTTCTACTATCCTATGGGGAAAAATATACCATACATGAAGATGAAGTTCTAAAAAAAATTGAATCCTTTTATGGAATGTGCTTTGCGGGATTCTATAAAATTTCTAGCGAAGGATATTGCACAGGAACTCATGCAGGAACATGTACATAGCAGGTTTCTGTGCAGGATCCTGCTCAGAAACTGTAAGTAATCGTTGTTCCAAATTCCGGCAAAGGATCGATGCAGGTTCCGGCAAAGAATTATTATAAGACCTTTAAGGAACCTTCAAGGATCCTTAAAGGAACACTCCCAGTTTCTTGCTGTTTCATTGTACGAACGTTGAAAGATTCTGTAAAAGAATTTTTAACTGGGATGTGAATAAATTATGAAAGAATAAAAAATATAAAATAATAAGCATGAAATTAAAATAACAAAGTAATTAACAATAAACATAATTTATAAATATGTGACATGTAGTGATAAAAGATACCTAAGAAGCTAGCGAATTTAGGTCATGTTTTGTGGCAGTTTTAAATTGATTAAAGCTTCCTTTTTAATTATGTGAAATCAGAAACAGTATTTTTTGAATATCTCTCTTGTATACTCTCGAGAAAAACTCTTTCTGTCAGCAGATAATTAAAACAGAAAACAAAAAATTGTTTAAAAAATAATGCAATAAATAAAGAAAGTATGAGAAAAATAAAAAATACAGTCATAAAATTACAAAAAATTCAATAAAAAATAGTCATACAAATATTTTGTAATTTAAATTTCTGATTAAAAAATCAAAATTTTATGTAGGTGTCACGTCGGAAATATCATCTGATCAATAAAATTTTATTTTCACACAACAACGGAATAAGCATTTAATATTTGATTTTTATTTAAATCTAAGAATTTCTTCCCAATAGTTTAGGGTTCTTGTTTTTTATGTGTGGGACTATTTGAAATTTAAGGTTATAACTTTTATGTTAATTTATGTACTTATTAAATATGGAAATATGAATTGTTAAAATAAAATCAAGTCGCATGTTAAACAAACAAGTAGCATTTGAAATTTGAATAATGAGTCAACAATAAAAAAATTTGTAAGAAAAGAAGCATTTTTAGCGAGTCAATCAAATGAAATAAAAAAACTTCAGTTTTTTCTCTTTTGAAAGTTTTGACGATAACAATCGTCCTCATCAGAAACAACGAAATGTCACAATGTGATACACGACCATGTACAAACAAACGTTTAACATTTCGTTGTTTCTGATGAGGATGCTTGTTATCGTCGAAAGGTTAAAATAAAAAAACCTGAAGTTTTTTATTTCATTTGATTGACTCGGAAAGAATGCTTCTTTTCTTACAAATATAATTCTTGGCCGAGTGAAAAATTCATCAATATGTAATAAAAATATTTAAAAAAATAATTTTTGGAAACTGAATAGAGGTTTATACAATTTCATGGGTTCACGCCTTAACGCGTGGAACCAAGGTCTAGAAACTGTATAAAGGGATAGGTAAAAATAGTGAATTCAAGAAATAAATTCGGAATTTACAAAGTCCAAACTCCTTGATAAATTTATTATAAAAAGAAAATTCACAAGTAAAAGTTTAAATAAATTGTATATTAGAAATTAATAAGTACAATATAATCTAAATAATTTAATTTATTTATAAAAACAATAGCATTATTTTAATAATTACAAAAACTTTTGTCTCCAAATTAGTAAAAGAAAACAATCTAGTCTCATTTCATATTTGTTAAAAGAGACCATTTATTCGATTATTGTTAAAAAGAAATTAGGAAAGAAAAATGTAAATTCAATACTTTAATTATATATGACATTTAAATTTTATTATAATTTGATAAAGTTATAAGTTGTAAATAAAATTATTTAATATAATTAACTTACTTTTTTTCAAAGATCTCGTAAATTTGGTAAAAAGGTGAAATGTGATTTTGCTCCTTATAGATTTTCTTTATTGATCCTTGATGAATTGTAGAATTTTAATTTATGTATTGATTTATGCATTGTATGGTTGAAGATTAATTTTTGTGTTTAAGAAATTTGAAAAGAAGGTTTTCTTCCTTCAAGAGTTAGAACGAGAGTGAAAATATTTCCAAGGGAAAAAGTTCAGGACAGCCCAGGTTGAAGAGATTTTTAGATTTTTGGTGGGAGTTGGTAAGGGCTGCTTGAAATTATCTTAAAGGGTGTGCTCAGTATACTGATTAAGATTGAGGACCCAATCACAGGTACCTTCTCTAGTGGCTAGATGCGGGTGGAGTTATGCTTAATGTGCATAGGTTTTATTTAACTATAGGGCTATTGGGCCCTTCTTACATAATAATTGTTTTGTTAATAAATTGAATAAGAACATATTGTTGAACATTTTAGTGAAATTAACATTAAGATTTGCGTTAAAAGGTTAATGCTAATTGTTTCGTTATTTTATTATTTAAATTTTAAATGTATGTGTGTAGGTCCGCATGAAAAGTGCCCACATTGTCTGTTTTATTTCAGAAGATATTCGCAATTTTCTAAAAAAAATTCAGTTTCGATTTTTTTTATTCCTGAAAAACTAAATACAAAATGTGTTCTTTCAAATCATGTATTTATTATAACTTTGTCGTAAACAAGAAAAGAGTAAAATCTTATTTGTATTTTTTAATTAACATGGAAACTAATATAAAATTTGAACTTTAAACTCGTTTTTCTGGAAATTACGTTTTTGACAATTCTAACTTTGAACCCTTTGAACTTGGCGAATTTTCCATCTAGAGAGGTCTAAGACCTCCCAAAATAATCGAAATTTAATCAAGGATATGCTCATGTAGATAAGTCCAATAGTGCCAAAGTGGTCCCTTTTCATGCGGACATGCACATTTAAAAATGATGTACATGTTAAATTTAGTTTAAGTTATTTACATTGTTTATTTTATGTAATATTTTATATGGTACAAACTCTTTTATAGTTTATGATGTTTTAAATTACAAATTTTTTTGATATTAAAACAATTAAACCGTCAATTTATTTTAATGTTTTAATTAAATTTTAATTAATCAGTTAAACTGTTCTTATTGGTTTACTATATGTATTATTCATTCAAATAATTAAATAAAAAATTATCAATATTTCTTTAGTTCTAATAGTATTATTAGATTTTGGTTACTATTTAGTGTATATTAAGCGCAAAAAAGGATATATTTTCATTTCATTCAAGAAATTAGAATATTAGTTACGCTGTAGTTGAAATGAAAACGTTTTATTTGATTATACTTATATGACAAAATTTTAATTTGCTAAACACGATGGAAGAAACTATTTTTAACGAATGAAATGGAAAGAAAAATTAATTGAATTTACATTTTTTCTCTTTCGTTTAGGATAACGATTTGTTCAATTCTATGCGAAACTAACCTCTAAATTTTGAATAATAATGTTCTAATAGTATATTACACTACAAGGGCAGAAAGTTTGAAATTCCTGCATTGAGTGACAATGCCCAATGCAGGGCTTTCAAACTTCTGCCCGTCTGGTGTATACTATTTTTCTTTATATCTGGTCAAAAGCACGTTTAATAATTTGTAAAATAGCAGTGCATCATTTCAACTGACCCAAGCAGCACGTAATATTACATGAATATCACAGTAACGTCTTATTGTAATATTAGTAATATTACGGGGTAACATTACTGTGATATTGACGTGATACTAAAATGTCCGCCTCAAGGTGATATTGTGGTAATATTGCAGTGACATTGTGGGAATATTACAGTTATAAGTAAAAAGATTTTTATATAGAGAAAATTTTTGTGTAATATTCCCACAATGTCACTGTAATATTACCACAATATCTCCTTGAGGCGGACATATTAATATCACGTCAATATCACTGTAATGTTACCTCCTAATATTACTAACCCGTGGAGAAATTCAGACCGTGCGTTGACCGGGGCCTGACCAGATGGCTCTAGATAGGGAAAACTAGTAAGCGCCTCGGCTAGGACTGATCGGGCGCCGCAAATCTTTGGTTTATTCTCTGCCTCTTTCCTACAGTCATTCTTTCTCCTTCTAAAAACTCGATGCCTGGTCCGACATTTGTCAATACGAGCGAAGCGAGTGCTACTGGCCGGGGACAGACATCGAAGAAAACATGTGTAAATAGACAAATATAAGAAAAATCAACGTTTTGTCATATAATCCGTCTCACAAAATTTTAGCGTGAGTCTAGTACTTGCCAACAAAGAAAGAAAACATGAAATAAGAGTAAGAATTTCTACTTTATCGGTAAAAGCGACCGGGGCTCAAGCTAGAAAATCATGAGACGGTTTATTCTACAAAACTTAGATTTTTATTTCCATGTTCAATTTCTTGAAAAGTATAAATAGTGAATTTTTAAAACTCTTTCTATATTTTTCATACTGTGAATAATATTTAGTGCACACGATTCTGTAGATTATTATAAATCTATAAGAAGATTTCTTTGGCAGCGTTTCATTTTGTATAATTAATTTCGGCTACATGTCAAAATCTATGAAATATATCATTTTGAAAACTCGCGCGATAAATTCTCTGCCGGTATTGCAGACCAGCTTTTACTCCCGTTGTAAAAGAGGGCGTGTGTGTAGATTAACCAATGCACAAATGTTCTACTTTCTGCTGCGAAATCGGTGCAGGAGATACGTACTTTCGACCGAGGTATGAAGAAAACTTTTTTTTTTCCTTAAACTAAATCTTATCCACCAGAGATATTTTCTAAATTAAACATTGAATAACTACGAATCTATTCTTTAACTATAATAGTGCATAAGATTGTGTGCCTAAGGTATTTTCACGAAACTTAATTTTAAAGGAGCGAAGGACATTCTCTCTAGAATTAAATAAAATTGACCCGCCATTAAATTTCATGTTCTTACGGTTTCAAATTTATCAGTACAGTAATTGAGAAGCAGCTTATATTTCTAAATTTACGTTTAGGTTAAAAGTTTTAAAACGTAGTATTTGCTAAGATTCAAGAAAAAGAGATTTTTCTATTTTCAAATCCGATGGCACTCTGGTACTCATTAACACAATTCCTTTATCTCTTGTGCAAATGACATTTTAAGTACCCGGCCGAGACAATGCTTCTTCCATTGTACTGTACGTTTAAATTTGAGTATAGAAATTTTCTTTTTATATGTTATTAAAAGAATATAGAGAACTTCTATATTCATATTTTCGACCCGACATTACATAGGCTAAAAATAGTTCTGTTTCCAAATTTATATGTACTAAATGATTTATAAACACGTGGAATATTATATTCATTTCATGAACATTTTGCTTCCTCATAAAAAACATTAAACTTTTTTCAAGAAGAGTTATAAAAAATATTGAAACCTACTAATTTTTTTTTTATAAAAATCAACACTTTTGAACCTTTTTTTTAAATAATTGGCACAAATAATAAATTGGCATTTACTTGATCAATTCTAGGTAAAATATAGATTTTATATTCAATTGTTAATTGATTTGTCTTGATGCAAGGAATTTAAATTTTTTATTATTTACTTCAAATTTTAATTAGAAACAAAATTTATGCAAAAAACAGGATTTTTTTTAAAAAAAATGGGATCAAAAAAATTTGAATGAGAATTTCTAAAATACCTGCAGAAAAATGTTGATATCCACGAGTATAAAAACTCCACCAAATTCTATTAGAATCGGTCAAAGCGTTCTCGAGATATCCTGACGACAAAAATATTGTTAAATGGAATTTTAAATATCAAAAATGATAGAAAATTGTGATTTACTCAACTAATTCTTGGTAAAATATAGACTTTATATAGGTCAATCGATTCGTCTCGATGCAAAAAATACAATTTTATCGGTACTTACTTCAAATCACAATTAGGGAAAAAATTTTATGCAAAAAACCTGATTTATTAACGAAAAATTGGTGTAA
>WNHD01008546.1:0-10000 GCA_011057455.1 Ganaspis sp. Gsp50
AATAAATGACTTGAATTAAAATTATGTTACTTTGAGTCTTGAAAATCAATTACATGAAACGCAACTCTGAGTTAGCATTATATAATTCTGAGTTTTCAAAAGGAATCATATAATTCTAATATTGAACTAGCTTCATATTAAACTGAATTTTGGGTTAGAATTTTATAACTTTGACAATTAAATAAGCATTTTATCAACGGGAGCCGTCGAAATGTTAACCTTGAAGAATCGCCCTTTAAATGAGTTTGAAATATGTACTTCTCAATGACCTTGATTGGTCGAACTTGAATCAAATTAACCAATAATTGAGTGTCCCGATCAAATAACGCGACCGACGCGCGAACTTGTCTTTTTCTACTTACAGTGTTAGTCAGACAAAGCATTAGTTTTCGTGCTTCGTCATTAGTTTTCGTGCTTCGTCTGACTCGAACTGTAAGTAGAAAACAAGAAGTTCGAGCGTCGGTCGCGTTATTTGATCGGGACACTCAATTACTCGAAAATAAGAATCGAATAATCAAAAAGATTAAAGATTACTTTATGTAAGTATGTCTATCTGTACTTTATCGAGGTCAATAATTGAGTAGCCTCTAAAAAATAAATAAGAGTACGTCTATTCAGAGGTAGAAATTGTATAATATTGTAACAAAAAGAAATGGGGGTTGGCGCGCGAAGCGTTCAGAGGTCGAAGGCCCCCTAGTAATATATAAATATATAATATAATATATAAATAAATAATATATAAAACTTGGAGGTCTCTCCTCCTTTTCTGACGATCAGGAAAATTTCTCTGTTAAAAGTTCTCCTGATCTTAACGTCGGTACCCAATTTTTCGGAATCTACCGACGTCTTTATGGTCTTCCAGATCTCGTCGCAGGATATAGGGTCCTGTGCCAAGATCTTGACGGCCTCGCTACTCCTAGTTTTAGGCTTTGTTGGCTGTGTGCTTCCTCCGTCTTTTTCTTTTGTTGGGAGACCTTTTTCTTCTTTCGGTCCTCCTTCTTTTTGTTAGTGATGGTTTCAAATCCGTCACCAGCAGGAGCAGCCTTTCCCTCTAGCACATCAGTAAAAGTTTTTTGCTCAGTCTGTTGGGGTCTGAGGCTTTCCCCTTTTTGCTTAACCTATCTTCTGTGGTCTAAGAAGCCCCCCTCTTACCAGTATTAGAAGGATCCGACGTATTAGCAGGAGTTCTTGCATGCCCCTGATCTGACTTCTTCTGGTTCTTCTTATCTTTAATTGCGGCACGCCTAAGCTTTGCACCTGAATGCCGTCCTTTAATCGCTGTCGTTTTTAGCAGCCCTCTTTGATGTAGGTAAGGCCAACATCATTCATCTTATCGTCCTGATCGGCATATTCATGTTTAGCCCTGACCTCATTGGTCATGTTTAAAATTGCCTGCAGGCCGTTTTCTTATCACATTGCTGGCGTTCTTCTGCTTTGCATTTCAGTAATGAATCACAGCTTCTGCCTCTGTGCTTATCTTTTTAAAGTAAGCAGCCTCTTCTTTCCTGAGCTTTATACACTCAGCCCTATCCCTGCTGCGACTAGCCATGTCTATTGCCGATTGCGTGCCAAGGGCACTAACAGCACTCATGGAACTGACATTACTCGCCAGGCTCACGTCGCTAACTGATTTTGTCAATGGCCTACATTCGACCGTTAAAAACGGTCTAGGTGGAACGTTTGCAAAAGTTCCTGCACCGACTGGATCAGTCTGATCATCCAAAATCTTAGTCAAATTTTCCAAATCATTTATCCATACTAATCGAGCACCAGCGCATCATACGTAAGGGGGCAGCTCGCCAGGATCGAGAACGGGTATACCGTCGGATACTGCGACCCTATCCCAGTTCTATGAGGCCCAATCCAAACGCTTAGCCATTCCCGGAATATACAGACGGAATGAACTCGCCCGAAGCAATGCCGATTCCGACCTCTGCATTCAATACGCACTCACAGTAGAAGAAATGCAGTCCCAGTGGACTACAGTACGCTACCAATCGTTGGTTGATTTATCGGGGTACCACCCCTATCTAGTTTTGGTCCGCGCCGGCTATTTCATTTCACCGGTACCACCTATTATCTAGGAGGCATTCCCCTTTACGTCACCCAAGGATAAGCATAGTGAAATATTATTTTGGTTAGTTACTTTTCATAATTATTTTTTATATTTCTGTTCAAGAAATATTTTCTTTTGGTTCCTCAAAGCAAGCATTGCAGTCGTAAAGATTTTCGATTTTCCAAAAATAATCTAAATCGACTTATTTTCATCTAAAAAGCTTAAATTCGAAGTTTGAAGTAAATATCCAGATGTGTGTGTGTGTGTGTGTGTACTGTTACGTCTAGGATAGAAACCGATTTAACCTTACCTAGATTCTAGTTTTAAATCAGCTTCGATGAGAAATCTGATTTGGGATGAGAATAAGTCAATCAGTGAACTAAGATGTTAAAAAGTTTATTTGGAATGACAAGGAAAGGAGAATATACCAAGTACATTTATTGAAATAAAAATTGAATCTAACTTTGCACGGAAGAATGATAGATGAGTACGATCTGTTGGTGGTTCCTTTAGGATTTAATCTCAAGTACGAAGTTTTTTGAAAAGAGTAGATTTAATCTCGTAGCAGTTAGTTGTCTACAAGTCCCTTCTGGTCTGCTGCTGATGATTATACAGGTGATGATTGACTTAAGATAGTAGCCAGTTCGTTGTACTTGGAAAAACAGTCGTTATGCAAATAACGAGTAAAATGAAAATTGTCACTGTCCAGAAACGGTGTCAATTTGATGTATAAAAATTGATGTTGGTATTAAAAACTACTGCCGTTGATTATTAATGTGTCACTATTATAGTAATGTTGTTGATAATCAAACTGCTGTCGTGAAGTGTATAACAGTTGATTGATGTTGCTAATAATCGAAACTCCTGCCGTGATTATTTATGTGACACTGTTAAAAGATGTTGACAATCAAACTGCTGCCGTCAATTGTGTACCAACACAACTTATTGATTTGACAAACATGAAAACTACTACCGACGATTGTAAAGGCGGCACTTGTTAAATGATTGTCGTTGATAGTGAAGATGAAGAAACAAATAATTATTACTGACTGAAGTATACCGATTACTGACCGATTGTGTGCAACTGAAGAAGATAATGATAATGTTGATGATAATTACTGACTGATCGTGTACAACTGAAGAAGATTATGATGATGCTGATAATAATTACTGACTGAAGTATTTCAAGCTCTGACCGATCGTGTGCAACTGAAGAAGATTATGATGATCCCGATAATACTTACTGACTGACTCTTCAATATCTGTCGGACAATATATATCATCAACCCAAATATAAAAACGGTGGGAGTTACATGGTAAAACTTCCTTTCTTTCATTAGTTCATTCTTATCTTGTGCTGATGCGTATCAACCCAGGTGAAACAATTCCTTGGAAACGACTCCGACGAAAACTTCACAAAGATAGTTTGGCATATGATTTTCCAAGAATGAAGTTATCATCGGAATCGATTCCGATGATTTTTTTCACCTGGGAAGTCAGAGCCGCTTCGGTTGACCGGTCTTGCGTTGCAGGCCGTATGATATTATTCTATGATCGTTAAATATGTAGAAAAGTGGGTAGCTGATTTTGGTGGCCTGTCCTTGATTTTCACCGGTTAATCCTTATCTTGTGTTGATGCGTACTCTAGAAAGAACTGTCTCGGTTGACTGGTCCTGCGGATCTTGTGATATAATTCTTTGATGTTGCAAAGTCAGTTCAACAATTGCATACACATAATATTACTTAATATATCATTTCCTTGTATAATACTGATTTAATTAACAAAATACTAAAATGCTTGTAGATTTATGTAATTCATAACAAAGGATAGTAATTGATTACATATTACAAGAGTAATAAATTGTAGTATGAAATATAAATATTCGTATAGATTAATAATATTCTATAACACAGGTCGACAAAATTTAATCAACTGCATGTTGCCTCAAATGTTACAACCAATTCTTACAGGGTTTTGTCTATAGAATCCGAATTTGACCTTGAAAATGTTGGATTGGCTCTAGGTTTCAAGAAATTCAGGTTTAAATATGTAAAAAATCGCATGTTTGGCTTTCTTTGGACGTATGTAAAACAATGAAGCACACCAAAAAGTCCATCCACATAGGACCAAATGAAAGCTTAAACATTGCCTTATGACACCCAAAAACAAAAAGTTGTAGTATTTTACATTTTAAACCTTTAACGCTCATGGTGACATACGCTGTACCATAAAAGTATTTGAATCAATATTACTTTTGATCATGTAAATTAATTTAATTAAAAATGTGTATCTTAGGGTTTTTAAAGGCGTCGCCAGCAAATCTGGTAAAAAACATTTAAAAATTCAAGATGGCGAATACAAAATGGCCTACAAGTTTTTCTAAATTTACATGTTTATGAAACATTTATGTAGACTGAGCATGGCAAACACAAAAATATAAATCTTGCTAAATGTCATAAAACTTTCTTTCTCAATTTTTGTAAAGTTAACAAATTTTCAAATTCATATCAGATTTTAACCATTGAAAAGAGTAGATCTACCGATGAAAACACAATTCTTTATATAATAGTAATTGTGGCTAATGTTACGTAAGAAGGTCATAAAAAACAATATTTACTGATGCATCACAAATTTTTGAATGAGTCGTCTTAATAATTATTTAATATAAGTTTATGAAATATATAAATTTTAATTTTTCTGCATTGCAGAGTGAGCACTAAGAAATTAAATTAAGATTGAAATTATATTTTTTGAGTATGTAAAGTTTGGTCTTTAAAAAGTTGGAGTTAATCAAAATTTATCTAATCTTGCCTTCATTAGCTGGGTAAAAAGATTTTAATTTTTCCTTTACTGGACAAATGAACGTCATTTTATCCTACCTTAAATGGTAGGGTAAAGACGTCTTTATCTTACCGTTATTGGGTTGATAAAACTTCCACTGACTTGCCCTAATCAGTTAATTCAATTTCATTTAATTTTGACTTTATTTGCTGGGTAAGTATATTTTTATCTTTTCTTTGCTGGACGAGTAAACGACATATTTTATGTTATTTCTAGTTTTTAAAATTGAATCAGAAATTCGGAATTAACAATCTCAATACCCCTAGATACCAAGTTTCATAAATATGTTAAGAATTTATCAATTGATCCGCGATATTCGATCCAACATTTTTAATTTTAAAAACCTTTTCCCAGATTTATGATTCCCAGTATCATAAAAATGTAAATTTAAAAAAATCGGCCAGTTTGAATTTTCAAATTTTTGTGGCAGATTTGTAAGCAGCTACTTTAAAAAATCCCACATACTAGTTTCCACTGAAGTTAGTTTGCATAATCAAAAGTTATGTTTATTTAATCATTTTTTTGAGAAAGCATATGTTCCATTGAATATTAAAGGGTGTGTACAAAACTTAATTTTGGGCTTTTGAGTTTTAAAGGTCAATGTTTAAACCTTCATTTGGTTATATGCAAACAGATTTATTGTTTGGCTTTATTTATATACATACCTTCAAAAAATTCTCAAAATGGGTGTCTTTACATATTTAAATCTAAATTGCTTGAAAATTTGGGCAAATCTAATATTCTTATGGAAAAGTTGGGATTCTACAGACAAAATCCTATAAGAATTGGCTTTCATTGTTTATGCAACAATAATTTGATGGCCTGTGTAATGCAATAATAGTACATATTAAGTTACGGATGTAACAGTACTAAGAAATTTGTATTCCTTGCATCGAGACGAATCGATTCACCTATATAAAGTATGTATTTTACCAAGAATTGGTTGAGTAAATAATAATTTTCTATAATTCTTGACATATAAAATCCTATTCAATGATATTTCTGTCACCAGGATATCTCCAGACCGGTTTGACCAATTTTCACAACATATAGTATAGTTTTTATACTCGTCAATATCAACATTTATATGTAAGGCTTTTTAGGCAATATCAATCACATTTTTTTTTCATTATTTCTTTTAAAAATCCGGTTCTTTGAATAAAATTTTTCTCCTTCTTTTCAATTAAAGTAATTATTAAAAAAGTTGCATTCCTTGCATCGAAAAAAATCAACTCAACTATATAAATTTTAACAAAAAGCGTGCATCAATTTTCATTTTTTTAAAGAACAATCATATCTCGCGTATTTGCCAATTTACCTGTGCTCCTAAATTTATTTTGAATTTTTTTTTTATTTGATAAAGTATAAGAAAAGCCGAATTTTTCTTTATATTAGAAACACTGCACATCTCTAGATCAATATGAAATTTGTAACGAAACTTCAAGCTGACCGTTTTCCTCTTTTTGATTATCTTGCCGGATGTAACTCGCCGGACCAGAGTTCTTTTAAAATTGAGGAGAGTCGCCACAGATTAACGTCGTAATTAAAATGAAAATGTTAATTTTAGAAATTGAAATTTATTTACAAAGAATTTTTTATATACAAATGATTAAAACTAAAGTCGCACGAACGTCTTGTCTTACAAGCGCACGTCGAATTCGCGCCGTCGGTCGTACGATTTTCACTTTTGTCGCGTAATTAAAAAAAATGAAAGGCGTCAATCGCGAAATCGAAAGGGGTGAACCCGTAAACGTTGTTATCAGTGGATTTGCCACTGATCGTACGAGCTTTCCTCGTTTCGATGAGATTTGCTCATCTTTCGTTTCGTGAGTTTTACTCACTGGGTGATGCGATTTTATCGCAACCCAAGTAGAAAAGGATAAGGAAAGAAAGGATAATATCTTTATTAAAATCTTCGTTTGTACTATGTTTGAAAGAACTGTTGATTCTTAAGGTGCCGTTCTCGTCGCGTCACACGACCGGAGATCGTTGGTCGGTTTTGGTCGCCTTCGTCTAGGCAACCCGTCGTTTGCGTTCTCGCCGTTGTCGTCGTCATCTTGACTCGGCGTTTTACACCGAGAGAAGGTTCCTAGCAGTAACACTGCTGTGTAGGAAGTGACTGACGCTCGCGAATCCGCCTACTTTTATGCACTTCGAGGTAAGGAGCGCGCCGCCAGGAGTGCTCTGATTGGCCAATATCAAAGTGCCGGGGTAGCGCGTCGCGATTGGCGGATGCCCTATTCGTGGGGGTAACTAAATCTACACGATTTATAGTCTATACATTCGTTTTCAGCCTTAGTCGCTGAGCGAAGATCGACGCGAATACAAATCGGTAGAGGACGATCGCTTGTCCTCCCGAAGAAAATTAAAGTTGAAGGTGCATTTTCGTTACAAATTTAACAAACAGCGTGCATCAATTTTCATTTTTTCAAAAGGAGAATCATGTCTCACGTATTTACAAATTTGACTGTGTTAATAAAAATTTATTTTGAAATTTCTTTTTTTGATTTGATTACATATCAGAAAAGCCAATACTTTGTTTATATTACAAACACTATACTTTTCTGCAACAGTATGAAACACTGTGTTCCTGAAAGTTTTTTTAAATTTTCTTTTTTTGATTTGATTACGTATAAGATAAGATAAAATTTTATTTATATTAGAAGCCCTACATTTATCTGGATCAATATAAAATTTAACAAAAAGAGAGCATCAATATTCCTATTTTAAAAGAAGAATCATGAATGACCTATTTCCAAAGTTGAATGTGTTCCTGAAAGTTTTTGTGAATTTTCTTTTTTTTATTCAAAATAAGTATAAGAAAAGCTAAGACTTAATTGACATTAGAAACACTACACTTCACTGGATCAATATGAACTTTAACAAAAAGAATGCATCAATTTTCATTTTTTTGAAAAAATTAAGGATCATTTCTAACAAATTTGCAAATTTGACTGTGTTCCTGAAATTTTTTTAGAATTTTCTTCTTTTGATTTAAATAAGTATAAGAAGAGCTAAAATTTTGTGGATATTAGAAACACTACACTTCTTTGGATCAATATGAATTTTAACAAAAAGCATGCATGAATTTTCCCTTTTTTAAAAGAAGAATCATGTTTAACGAATTTGCAAATTTGACTGTGTTCCTGAATTTTTTTATAATTTTCTTTTTTATATTTAAATAAGCATCAGAAAAGCTAAAATTTTGTAGATATTAGAAACACTACACTTCTTTGGATCATTATGAAATTTAAAAAAAGTGTGCATCAATTTTCATTTTTTTAAAAGAACAATCATGTCTCAGGTATTTGCAAATTTGCCTGTGTTCCTGATATTTTTTTAGAATTTTCTTTTTTCTATTTAAATAAGTATAAGAAGAGCTAAAATTTTGTAAATATTAGAAACACTACACTTTACTGGATCAATTTGAATTTTAACAAAAAGCGTGCATGAATTTTCACTTTTTTAAAAGAAGAATCATTTTTAACGAATTTGCAAATTTGACTGTGTTCCTGAAATTTTTTGTCAATTTTCTTTTTTTTATTTAAATAAGTATAGGAAGAGCTAAAATTTTATAGATATTAGAAACACTGCAGTTCACTGGATCAATAAAAATATTAACAAAAAAAAGAGCTAAAATTTTGTAGATATTAGAAACACTACACTTCACTGGATCAATATAAATTATAACAAAAAGCGTGCATGCATTTTCACTTTTTTAAAAGAGGAATCAGTTTTAACGAATTTGCAAATTTGACTGTTTCCTGAAATTTTTTTAGAATTTTCTTTTTTATATTGAAATAAGTATAAGAAAAGCTAAAATTTTGTATATATTAAAAACACTACACTTCTTTGGATCATTATGAAATTTAAAAGAAGTGTGCATCAGTTTTCATTTTTTTAAAAGAACAATCTTGTCTCAGGTATTTGCAAATTTGCCTGTGTTCCTGATATTTTTTTAGAATTTTCTTTTCTATATTTAAATAAGCATCAGAAAAGCTAAAATTTTGTAGATATTAGAAACACTACACTTCTTTGGATCATTATGAAATTTAAAAAAAGTGTGGATCAGTTTCCATTTTTTTAAAAGGACAATCATGTCTCAGGTATTTGCAAATTTGCCTGTGTTCCTGACATTTTTTTAGAATTTTCATTTTTCTATTTAAATCAGTATAAGAAGGGATAAAATTTTGCGAATTTTAGAAACACTACACTTGACTGGATCGATCTGAATTTTAACAAAAACCGTGCATGAATTTTAACTTTTTAAAAGAAGAATCTTTTTTAACGAATTTGCAAATTTGACTGTGTTCCTGAAATTTTTTGACGAATTTGCAAATTTGACTGTGTTCCTGAAATTTTTTGAGAATTTTCTTTTTTTTATTGAAATAAGTATAAGAAAAGCTAAAACTTTATTGACATTAGAAACACTACACTTCTCTGGATCAATATAAATATTAACAAAAAGCGTGCATGAATTTTCACTTTCTTAAAAGAAAAATCATGTTTAACGAATTTGCAAATTTGACTGTGATCCTCAAATTTTTTGTGAATTTTCTTTTTTTTATTTAAATAAGTATAGGAAGAGCTAAAATTTTATAGATATTAGAAACACTGCAGTTCACTGGATCAATAAAAATATTAACAAAAATTTTAACTTTTTAAAAGAAGAATCTTTTTTAACGAATTTGCAAATTTGACTGTGTTCCTGAAATTTTTTGTGAATTTTTTTTTTTATTTAAATAAGTATAAAAAGAGCTAAAATTTTGTAGATATTAGAAACACTACACTTCACTGGATCAATATGAACTTTAACAAAAAGAATGAATCAATTTTCATGTTTTTGAAGAAATTAAGGATCATTTCTAACAAATTTGCAAATTTGACTGTGTTCCTGAAATTTTTTTAGAATTTTCTTTTTTCTATTTAAATAAGTATAAGAAGAGCTAAAATTTTGTAAATATTAGAAACACTACACTTGACTGGATCAATCTGAATTTTAGCAAAAAGCGTGCATGAATTTTCACTTTTTAAAAGAAGAATCATTTTTAACGAATTTGCAAATTTGACTGTGTTCCTGAAATTTTTTGTGAATTTTCTTT
>WNHD01008550.1:0-11760 GCA_011057455.1 Ganaspis sp. Gsp50
TCTTTTAGTGAATTTAAAAAAAGAGTATTCAACATTCAATTTGTGTTAAAATGACACAATGTGAATATGTTGAATCAACACAGGAAAGTGTTACTCATTTAACACAAAATATTTAACAAGGACCGTTTTTAACACAGCTACACAAAATTTTCAACTGTGTATGTAACGTCTAGGCTAATTATATAAAAAAGTAAGAAGTTTTTGTAAAAATTAAAATATTTTAATTTTTCTTTTCTCTAATACAATCTTTTAATATCATTTGATCCACTTGATTTCATTACATTAAGCTCAGATTTGAGATAGTTCGGCCAATTAATTATTTCTATGATTTTTACTTTTCTCAAATAGTTTTATAGCAATACTTTCATCTGATCAAATAAAAATACCTAGATATATAATAATTTTATGTACTAAGTTTTCTTCTATTCAAGTGATTATTTTTTGTTTTCGACCATGTAGATTCGATTCCCTTTTCGACTTTTTTATTTAATTATTACGTATAAATAGATTCTGCTTTTAAATTTAAACATGTGAAATGCCAAATCAAATGATCTGTTCCTGAATATTTTAATATGTCTTAGCAACTAGAACGTTAATTTTATTCTCGCATGGTTAATAATTTATTATCTTTTTCAGGACACGGAGCTATCACCTCCAAAACCACCATCTGAGAAGGAATTGATAAAGCCGAATGCAGCCATTGTTTTCGCAAGAGCTCTACGTGCAATTCGAGCTGTTTCAGAGAAACTTGAACCAGACTTCGTTGCTGCCAAAATTTCTGAAGCTCCTGCAAGGATTCTCCGATCCATTCCACTTGCTTCAGCTTACGTTGCTGCAGAAGAAGCTCCTGCAGCAGCAAGAGCCCTTCGTTCCGCTCCAGCTCCTCCAGTTTACCTTGCTGAAGAAGAATCTCTTGCTCGAGCAAGACTAATCCGATCTATTCCCGTTCCTCAACCTTATGTTGCTGCAGAAGAATCTCCTGTTCCAGAAGACGCTCCTGCTCCAGCTAGAGCTCTTCGATCCATTCCAACTGCTTTAGATTACGTTGCTGCAGAAGAAGTCCCTGCTCCAGAAGAAGCTCCTGCTCCTGCAAGAATTCTCCGATCAATTCCCGCTCCTCTACCTTATGTCGCTGCTGAAGAAGTTTCTGCTCCTGCAAGAATTCTCCGATCAATTCCCGCTCCTCTACCTTATGTCGCTGCTGAAGAAGTTTCTGCTCCTGCAAGAATTCTTCGATCTATTCCCGCTCCTCTACCTTATGTCGCTGCTGAAGAAGTTGCTGCTCCTGCAAGAGCTCTTAGATCAATTCCAATTCACCTAGAATATGTTGCTGACAAACTTTTCGCAGCTCCAATGGAAGCTGAAGCTCCTGCTCCATTGAGAATTGTTCGATCAATTCCAGTTGTTGCTAACGAAGATCATTCCCCAGCTGTAGATTTTCCATATCTTATGTGAAAACTTGAGTGCTCTCTGCTCCAGCTTCTTCATGAGAATGTGTTTCAAACCAAAACAGTAATTTTTAAGCAAGATTTTTTACATACATAATGCAATGTAAATGACAAATAAAATATCCTTTTGCAAAACCAACACAAAGCTTTTATTTTATTTTGAAGTTAATACTTTAATGAAATACAAAAATTGTGTACTCCAGGATCAGTTAAATGAACTTCACATTTTCTCATAATTCTATAAGTAAATAAAGAATCATTTTTCAAAACGTGTAATATAAATTATTATTACCAACAAAAAGATCGGTAAAGTTTCAGTAAATTTTCAGTAAAGATTTGTAAATCTTGTAATTATGTTTTTGCAAGTTATGAAAGAGATTTGTAACTCACAATCAGTCATGTTGTATTACATGCTTACATGTTTGTAGATATGTGACACGATCTGAAGAAAGGGAATTTACAAGCATTTGAAAGTGGGTTATGTTTGCTGACAGTTTTGACTTAATTAATACTACCCTTTTAATTATTTGCAGACAAAAGCTGTTTTTCTCGACAGTATACAAAAAAACTATTCACGAAAAACTTCTTTTCGTTGCAAATAGTTAAAAAGAAAGTAATAATTAAGTTAAAACTGTCAGCAAACATAACCTAATTTCAAATGCTTATAAGGTCCCTTTCTTCAGATCGTGTCACATACTATATATTAATTTGTAACATTAGTTATCTTCTACAATAATCAAAAATTTTAACCTAATTTACTCCTAGTAACTAATAAAATAAAATAAACAAATAATAAAACACGATAAAGAAAACAAAACAAACAAAAAAGGAAAGAAATAAATTAGAAAGGAAACAAAACAGAAAATAAACAAATAATACAATTAGTAATCAATCACTGCATGCGATATTTTTGTAACTGCAAAAGAATCACATCATTTCCTTCAGAACGAAGTGAAGGAACCTAATTTCAAAGACTATAAATTACGTCACTTCCTTCGCTGTACATAATAATTTGCAATTACTGAAAAAATACGAGATCATTTTCTTGTATTTCTTCATTAGCCACGTTCATGAGAGTAAGGTAATTAATTGAGGAGCTCTCTCAGCGCACTTGCCCTGGAGCAAACAAAAGCTTGAGAAAAACCTTGAGCTTCTCTCCAGCTGTCTGTTGCTGCTAAAAATCCTTTATTTCAAAAAATCTCATCTATCCATTCATTCTGATGTTTTTATCAAGAAATTTATTTCAAATGCTAATTTCTCTGTCTCTTGTACTGAACAATGCCTGTTCAAAATTATATTATTTTCATCAATTCTTAGTTTATTTAAAAGCAAATTAAAAACAAATTTAAAACCAAATTGAAAACAGATTTAAAAGAAAATCGGAAAAAAATTCAATACAAATTCAAGAAACAATACAAAAAAATTACAAACAAATTCAAAACACATTACAAACAAATTACAAGCAAATGACGAACAAATTACAAAAAGAAATTTGAAAAGAAATGTTTTAAAGAAATTTAAATAAAAAAACTCATCTATAACGCCAATTTCAAAAAGGAAGTATAAATGGAAATAATAAATGAAAATAATAAATGAATATAAAAAAATATAATCAAAGTTCAATGTTATGTTCAAAAGATATGTACAGTAAAAGTTTTAAAGTGTTTAAGAAAAATTCTCAACGTTCATAATACCTAGACAGAAAGGAATTTGGCCGGAATTTAAAGGAGGTAAGAAACAAAAAGTGGAAAATGTCCAGACTTGCTTGAGGAATGTAGTTGAGCATCAAAGGGAAAGAGGTGTTGAAATGCGACGTTTTGAAGTTTAAGGCTGAAAGGAAGCAAAGATTTAGAAGAAGAGAGGTGGCTTGAGGGTATCTTTTTGTCAGCAGGACTAGATACTATTGATCTCTGACTTTTTTCAACCGTAGATTTTCCAATAAGAGTAAGTTCAGCGGGAGTTCGGGCGCTGATCTGGTCTGTGTCGTCTGGCTTCGGAAAATCATCCTATCCTAAGGAGATTCGAAACGACCCAAAGAAAAGGCCAGAAGGCGTCGAGAACACTCACTTTTTGGCAACTTGCCACTTTTTTTCTTAATCTCTGGATATCCAATGCATGATTGTCCTTCACATGTTAGCTTTTATTGCCTTTATTCACACATTCAAATTTTTAATCAACACTTTCATTTCTTAATCAATTTATATATTTGTAAAAGAAAATTTCAGCTGATTTTAAAAAAGATTTATAAAGTTTTTTTTAATGAAATGTTGAAATCGAATCATTTTTTTTATTATTATTATTATCATTATTATTATTATTATTATTATTATTATTATTATTATTATTATTATTATTCTATATTATTTATTTATTCTTTTTTACAATAGAAATCAATTTAAATTTAATTGAATTTATTCAAATAAATTTAAATAAACAATTGTCGTAATTTTGTTATTTAAATCTTTAATAAATTATATCATTTGTACCAATTTTTTGAAAAATGTGGAAAAGAAAGTCAAGCATCATAACAAGACAAGTAAAATGCTTTTGAGAATAGAGCTTCTCGTGAAAGGATCTTTTAACGTCAAACTTTCAATTGGAAATTCTCGATTCTAAAATGACGTATGCGAAACCATCATTGCTGCTCCATAACTTACGATTTGATATTACGTAATAAATCACTTGAATCTCGTCTCCAATGTCATTCAGTCGGTGCCAAAATGATTGACATTTTTACCAACTTTCGATCCATTTTTCTTTACCTATATGCCCACAATGTCACTTTAAGAAATATTTGTTAATATTGCTTTATAAAATGACTGTGCTATTTTCTATGCAAAAATAAAACATATATTTTAATCTTCTTCAAAGCTGTAATTTTATAAAACAAATGTCTTTAGATCGTCTTTTTTATAATTTATTTAAATAATATAATATGTAAAATAATACTTACATTTTCTTTATTTCCTTTTTTGTTGAAATGAAATATTTTAAATAGAGAATGGGTTATTTTAAAAACATAAGATATTAATCAATGTGCAGCAATTTTATCGTTTTCCCATGGAAGAGATTCAATTTTGTACAATCGACGAGTCGCAGAATGCAATGTGGCTAAAAAACTGTTTGCGTAGTAGAGTTTTACAATACGCATAAATTTGCTCCTGCTTTCTATTTTTAAAACATTTTAAAAAATGACTTGTTTGTTCTAGTCGATCCAGACAATTCAAATGAACATAAATTTTGCCTTTCATAATGAATTACACGACTGTTGTAAAATAATCGTAAAGTTTTGAAAAAATGTTCTTATCATTCATGCAATAATTTTTAACAAGCATATATTGAAATAAATATATGTATATGATATCAGTAATATATCAGTAATATCATAAAATATTTTCTTTCACTTCGAAAACTCTTTTTAGGATAAAATATACTAAATATTTCATTTTACACAATCTTATTCTGTCTTATTCACACTAAAAGCTGCTTTCTTGAAAAATTGAAAATTTTTACACGATTTTGCATCGTCCTGGGAATAGAAATATATATAGAAGAAAAGTGGAGGCAGGAGTCAATATGACAACCCGTATTATAAAACTTGCAAAATATAGTATCTTTCGCTCGATCGAGAGCATATAACTAGTAAGAAAGCGTCCTCTTCACTGCACTTGAAACGTTATCCGCAAAACTTGGCCCGCGAGATAAAGTTAAAATTGACTCTTCAACGACGATGCGCTGTAAGTGAGCCCCCTAAGTAGTTTTAAGATGGGATTTTAGTCTCCTCGTCTAGTCTCACCACGTCTCTCATCATTTCATCATATGTTGCCCTCTTTCACCTAAACTATACACAGCTTTTGCTTATATATTCCTTATACCAAAAATAATCACTTTAAATTTACACCATTAAATGGAAACTCTGATATAAGACCTAGTTTCCCGGAAACATTATAAGATAACAAAGTTCTTAGATGAAATAATATAGAGGAAAATATTTCAAAAGTTCAAGAAATGTTGATTATTTGTTTCCACAGAAAACGGAGAAAAATGAAAATATAAAAATTCATCAAGAAATAGTAATTAAGAGCGTAATTTGACAGAAACATAATTAATTAAGATTGCTCATTTTTCAATTTTGTTTTTAAAAATCTTTCTTTTTTTGGAAATTATAAAAATACAAGTGATTTTTTTCTTGTCTGAGACTAAAATCGATAGTTTCAGAAACTTTCTACATAAATGTTGACTTTCTGAATAGTTGCCCCGCTTATCAGTCATTATCTGAAGCAATGTAGCAACCCTTTCTGAAACTTCTCACAGAACTTGCCAAGAAAACGGGAGATTCTACAAAGTTTTGTTAGCGGTTTCATAAAATTGATGATAAGATATACCCACGCATAAGTTGGTCAAAAATTGTACATTGCATGACAATCTTCACGGTCGTCATTCATTCATTTTGTCTTAAGTTGAGGCATTTGTTTACTTTTGTCTTTTACAACTCTATGTTATTATTATAACATAGAGCCCAAACTTATGCACTGTGTTCAAAATAGAAAAAGAACTTCATATTTGAAATTTGATTTGTTTTGGAAAAATCATATTTCATATTATAAATGAAAAGATTTAAATGAGCTTATTAATAATGAAAATGGTTTTCTTCTTGATAGTACTTATTATTAAACTTAAATTTGGAGTAAAATTCATTTCCCAAACTTTAAACTTTTTAAAAACTGCAAAATAGATAGTTGCGTTTTTAATTTTTCAAAATTGTATCAGCTATTCAATGGAAAATGCGTTTCTGAGCCGGCTGACACACTTTTTCGAATTTTCAAATAGTTGAGTTCCAGTAGAAAATACCAACTTAAGTCAGACGACACAGCTTTCTATTTTAAAAGATGAGATTCAGTAGAAAGTTCTTTGCTGAGACAGACAGTTACAAATACAATTTTCCTACTTTTAACGGTCGAGATTAAGTAGAAAATACCGTCTTGAGTCAGACAACACAGTTTTCTAATTTTAACCATGTTTAAGGTTGAAATTAAGTAGAAACTTCCGAATCTAGTAAAACAATTCAATTTGTCAAATGCTTAAGAATATAAGATTCAGTAGAAAATACCGTCTCAAGTAAAACAATTCAATTTGTCAAATGCTTAAGAATATAAGATTCAGTAGAAAATACCGTCTCAAGTAAAAAAAAAAGTTCAATTTCGTTATGAAAAACAGTAGAAAAAACCATCTTCAGTGAGACACGAGAGTTTTCCTATATATAATAATTTATAATAAAATTAATAACATTCTTTACCGTTGAAATTAAGTAGAGAATGCCAAACTTAGTCGGACAATTATATTTTACGAATGTTGACAAATAAGATTCAGCAGAAAATACCATCTTCAGTTAGACAAAACAGTTTATCTATTTTAAAAATGCTTACAGTTAAAATAAAGTAGAAAATTCCGAACTTAGTCAGACAATTCAATTTATCAAATGTTAACAAAAAAGTTTCAGTAGAAAACACCGTCCTGAGTCAGACAAAACAGTTTTCATATTTCAAAGATGCTTACAGTTGAAATAAAGTAGAAAATTTCGAACTTGTTAGTCAGACAATTAAATTTGACGAATGTTGACAAATAAGATTCAGTAGAAAATACCGTTTTGAGCCAGGCAAAACAGTTTTCTTACTTTAACAATTCTTACAGTCGGAATTAATTAGAAAATGCCGAACTTAGTCTGACAATTAAATTTGACGAATGTTTACAAACAAGATTCAGTGGAAAATACCATTTTGTTAATTCCAGTTTCACACTCTTTCATAAATGAAATGCAGTAGAAAATACTTTGTTTAGTCAAGCAGTTACAATTTTCACAGTTGAAATTAAGTAGAAAATGTCATGTTGGGTCAGAAAATATATTTTCTCCGCTTTATTCAGGTTAAATTCAGTGGAGAAACTTTTGTTGGGTCAGACAATAGAATCATCCTTTTTTCCGAAGAATGGTAATTTCTTTCATAAAATTAAGTCGTTTTACTTGAAATTATTGTTAAAGTAAAATATTTCAGTTGTTAAAAAAAGTTATTTTAAAGAAATTATAGTATATGCTTGAGATGATTTAATTTTTATTTCTAAGAAACAGTTTAACTAAAAGCTGAAATTTATAATTAATTATGTAACGTTAACCGGGGCTATTATACCCACCCAGGGGCTATTGTTCCCACGGCTACTTTTCAATAAATAAAATAATTTTATTGAAGTGTTTAAAGACATAGTTTGATATGTTGTGAATAGATGGCAATAAATGGTTTTATTAAATTCTTTGCCAGAAAACAAAATAAAATTCATAAAGTTGGAAAATTTTCGACGTCAGTTAATCAAATCCGTCAAAATCATCTTGGATCTTCTTAACTGTTGTAGTGGCTTTAAAAATGTTACAATTACGTGTAGTCAATTTATTTATTTGTGATGAAGTATAATCGGTGACATAATATTCTTATTGAGTATTTAAAAAAAAAAGTTTAAAAAACTTACGAACGGGATTTTCAGGGGCTATTGTTCCCATTACTTAACATTACTTAAAATCAATTATTTTTCAAAATTTTGTTTCCTAATATGTAAATAAGTGTATAGTTGGTCGTTTTTAAACACTTTTGACAGACTTTTGTGTCAAGAAACTAAAAATAAGTAAATTATTAGTTAATTTCGAATAAATATTTTCAAATATATTAATAAAACTGATAATTTTCATCACGTAAGAGGCGCTGAATATATTTTAATCAATTTATAACTTTAAAATAATGTTATTCTTCGAGTTATTTTGGATTTCAATAAAATGTCTGTGTTTTATTTTCAAAAATGTTCAATAATTTCTGCAAAAGTAATCTGTTTTAACCATTTCTCTTTAATTGTATTCTGGACTTCCTACAGAAAAGATTTCATGCAATTAAAACGATGGAAAGATATTTTAAACTAATTCTTTAAATAAACAAATTGTGCTGAAAACAATAGCCCCAAGTACGGGGCTAATATTCCCAAAACTTTGAAATTTTATAACTTCGAAAATAATTTTTTTCTTATCTAACTTATAGAAAATCTTCAGAAGTATGTTCACAACGTAATTCCATAGTAATTTTTATTTTTTTATATAAATCTGAGTTTTAGTGATGAGTTGAATAAGAAAGTAGCATTTTTCTAAGAACAATAGCCCCGGATGACAGTAATGGTTTTCGCACTCTTAAGAGTGAGTATTTCTTTCTTTAGTTTTTTCTTTAAAATAACAATAAGGATGAGTATAAATAAGAATGTTCTTAAAAGTAAACAAAAAAGTAAAACAAAAAAAATTAAATGGTTCACAATAATTTTTAAAAATAGAATGAAAATGATTAAATTGGTTACTTACAATCAAATAAGAATAGCTTGCTTTTTATTAAACTATTTTTTAAAAATTAAGAGTGAAAGTTATAATGGAATGTCTGGAAAAGGTTTTATTACTTATATGATTGTATAAATTTCCATAAACAGATAAAAAGCTTGCTTAATACAACAGAAAGTGTTGCAGTAGAAAAGGCGTTAAGCTTCGTTATAAATTTTCGAGTATCAAGGCAATCCATTGAAGAGATTTACACTATTAAATTATTCCAGTTAGCAATCTTCACCCCTTCTTTTCTCTTGTTAAATGCACTTTTCAATGCAATTTATCCTTGTTCTTTGATTTTCAAAGGCTTTAGGTGCTTAACTCTTAACGAAGCACTAGAGTTATAGTTGATTTACATGTTGAAGAATTAAAGCTTTATCGTGAATCACCGTTAACTTTTTCAATTTGTTTTTGCGTCGTCTAAGAAAAAGTTTTCTTTTCGCTGCTTTTCATTTTTATCATACTCGCTGTTAAATCAATTCAACGATTGTTAAATAAAAACATTAACTGCAATTGTTTAAAACGTACCAGAATAAGAAAAATATTCTTATTTTAATGAACATGTGGATCGAAATTCAAAATTCTTTGATCGTTTTGTTGCAATAACTACCTTTCAAACTGCCGGAATTTTTCATTATTAAGCTTGAAAATTTTCAAGCGAACATAAATGTTCGTTTATATTGTGAGTGAAGATAATAATCATCATTGTCTCTCTTTATTAAATTATATTTCTGTTACCTCTGTCGTATCTACTGTTTCTACTAGTGAAACAATTGTCACAAAATAATAACTTTCTTGTGGTAACTTTAACAGTAAATGTTCGTAAATTACTGTTTTAATCGGTCTGCTCGAAGGGTTAAAATAACAGGGCGCTGTAGTATGCAAAATGCACTCTGACGGTCCTTATCTTAACTGCCGATGAAACAGTAAAATCGACCATAATCCACAGACAGAACTTGCCAAAAGCATGAGAAATCGACAATTATCACGTTATGTTAACGAATAGTACAAATTGCCTATTTAACCTTGAAACTATAATTTCACATTTCAAAAAGAATCTTAAAGATATTCTTACTTCTAATTGAAACGGTGGAATTAATCTTTTATTTGAAACTGAATTATTTTTTATTTAAAATTAAATCAGTTATTTACTTAAAATTAAACTAAATCTTCATTTAAAATCAGATCTGTTTAAAATTAAATCAATTGCTTCCTCATAGAGGAAGTTCTGTTTACCCCCAAAAATTCGATTTTGAATTATCATTATTTCTCGACGTTTCTCGACCTCGGGAACTCAAAAAACACGTTTTTGACGACATGTCCCCCTAATAAGCACTCGTAAGATTTGCAGAACCCCCCCCCCTTGATCTTACGTAAGGTTATCCTTTATACCCTCCCTGTTTATGAATTACATTTTCAGGAAATAAAAAAAAAGAAGAAATTGATTTGAAACTTTATTTTTATTTACTATAAATTTTTTTTTTTAATTTATTAGTTATAAACTTAAATTTATTTATTATTCTTTATTTATTATAATAATCTTACGTAAGATTCTAGTTACACCCCCCCCCTCCCCAGCGTAAGACAATATAAGCAAATCAGCTACCCCCCCCTCCCTCTAACATGCTTACGTAATACTTGAATGGACCCTTTTTTAAATATTTTTTGTATTTTTATGAAAAGTTAAAATGTAAATAATTTATTGATTTTTGACTATAAAAACACATCGATTGATCGTTTAATGAACCTTTTACATAGCTCAATTCTATCCAAAGTTATTCAATTTTAAAAAATTTTAAATTTTGAGAAAATCGTTTTCTTTCATATATTTTTTGGGTTTTTATAAAATGTTATAATGTTAATACTTTATATTTTTTAAACTTTAAAAACACATTGATATATCTGTTAATGAACCTTCTAGCTCAATTCTATCCAAAGTTATTCGATTTTAAGAAACAAAAATTTTTAAAAATCACAAGTTTCTAAAGAATTTTGTTTTAAATTGTAGTATAAACTTCAATATTTTGTCAGTGGCTCATAGTTGCATAAAATATGTATCTTTTAAGTTATTATTGGACATTTTATATGTTCCTATCTAAAGTTATTATTTTTTGAAAAATAAAAATTTCACTAATTATAGGTTATTGGAAAAAATTTGATGCAGAAATTAAAGAAATAATCGAAATTTATAATTTAGAGTTAAGAGTTAAGAGGTCGTCCATAAACTACGTAGCTCGTCAAGGGTGAGGGGGGGGGGTGTCAAGACGTTTTCTACGCTAAGAGGAAAAAGTGGCGCTAATGTATGGAACAGTGTGCTGCATGGGGGGAGGGGGGGGGGATAAATTTCCAAAAAAATGTGCTACGTAGTTTATGGACGACCCCTAAAACAGTTTCCCTATGAAGATGCAATGTATTCTCGAGATGGACACAAAAAATTACGCACTTCTAAAAAACGCTATGGTACAATTTGGCAGCAGTTTTTTAATTTGAAATGAGGTGGATTTTTAACTTGAAAAAAACCAATCTTCTATATCGAATCAAATCATTACTTATTTAAAATAAATTCGTCCTTATTTCTGGAATTAAATCAGTCTTTCTTTGAAATGCATTCAATTTTATATTTGGAATTAAATCAATGTTTAAATAAGAAATTAAACCAATTTCTCATTTATAATTTTTATAAATGGGGCATTATTCCTAAACTGACCTAGTCAAAAATTAGTATCTCTTGTAACTTTGGTAAATTGTTGCCCTATATGACAGTATCAAATCCCTGTAATATTAGCTCTTTTGAAAAAATTTGTATTAAGTAGGGGGGGTTGAAGTTTTGACGTTTTGAGTGACACCGTCATTTTCGATTCCGTATAATTATTGCACAACTTAATACCCAATAAAAAATTGACTAAGAGCGCA
>WNHD01008551.1:0-14911 GCA_011057455.1 Ganaspis sp. Gsp50
ACATTTGAAATTGATAACCAATCGCATAGAACTCAAAATTCATGTACTCTGAAGTTAAAAATTTAACGATTATCTTTCGTTAAATTTTATCTTTCGTATCTTTCGTATCTTTCGTATCTTTCGTATCTTTCGTATATTTGAAATTGATGACTAATTCCAAAAAATTAAATCAATGGGTTCTAAAACCTATCATTAATAGTTTCTCTCACAAAAGGAACAAATAAATGGACATTTCTCTCTGGATTGATTTCGTTAATAAATTAATCGTATTAGTCAATCAACTGTATTAGAAAATAAATTGTATTAGTAAATGAATTGTATTAGTAAATGAATTGTATTAGTAAATGTATTGTAAATTGAATGGTAAATTCCATTGTAAATCGCATCATAAATTGTATTACAAATGAATAGTATGATTTCAAGAATATTATTACACACTACTTATTTTTACTAATTTGAAGAGATTACAAAAAAAATCTTTCCCTGACGTTGAGTTTAAAGAGCATCCATGGAATTCGAATTGGAATACGATAAGTAAACTCGTTTACTCGCTGTATAAAGAGTTGATTTAGTTTAGCTCAGGTAGCTGTGTACTGGGATAACCTCTGATTCGACTGCAAGGAAACAATGTCCGGAAAGCAAAGGTAGAGTCTTTTCGGGAAACGCTAGGATTTCAAAATAAGGTACCGACGGGTCACGTACGCGAATCCCAGTTCGTTCGACTGGAAGCTTTCGCTTATCGCGATGCATTTCGATGGCGATAAGATCTCGTGACATGCACCACCAACTCTGTACTCGTAGTTACTGCTCCTGCGAATTCCGTCCCCCCATCCTCACGTCTCTTCGATCTCCCATCTTATCTTTTTCTTCTAAAACCTTTATTTCTAGACAGTAGAAACCTATTCGCGCGAATAATACAACATAGAAGAGTGAATGCACAAATGGAATTCGAATACAATACGCTCGAGACAGTTTCTATTGAAAATCGTGAGGGAAACAGAAATACATATAAAAAGAGATATCTTCCTCAACGAATTGTCAAATATTTATATGCAGCCACTCTAGATTCTTGCAGAAACTTGCCAACGAGATGTGCTCTCGAGAAAGGCAACCTATTATGGATCAGCTTTCAAAAAATTCAGTTTGGAAAAAACATCCCCTTTTTCAGATTTTAGGGTCGTGGGAATCTTAGAGGGGGATCTGGATTATTATTATTATCGTGTATAAAGCTCGCTTGCAATTTTGCAGAATCTACACATGTGTCTATACAGAATATCACATGGAAATTTCATGTGAAAATTAGAGGTTTCATATATACGAAAATTTCAAAGAAATGGAAAATTTTCAATTTTTGACGTTTGACTGGCGAATATTTTTTAGGCACAGGAATTATTTTTTAGCAGCAATAATTTTTTTAGCAAGAATGATTCTTTAGCAAGAATGATTCTTTTAGCAAAAATGATTCTTTAGCAAGAATGATTCTTTTAGCAAGAATGATGTAGATTTTCAGTCCTGTTTGACATATAATCGATTGATTTTTAAAAAAATCCCACACTTTTGTAACAAATTGATTGATTTTTAATCGAGTTCCTCTCTATTGGTAACAAATTGATTGATTTGTAATTAAATCCCAGTGTTTTGCTATCAATTAAATTTCCCATTAGATTCTAGTGCTTGCTTGACGAATTTTCATTAATCGACATTGATTGTAGTAGAAAACAGTCCATCACTGGAAACTCATCATCAATGAAGAAATTAAATAAAACCATTGTATTAATTAACCATTGTATTAAACCACTAAAATTAATTATCTAAATTGTTTGTTTTGTTTTGATTACAAAATCTCTCTCTTTCGCGTTTATTAAAAAATTTTATTAAAATTTATTGAAATTTATCATCCTTTTGCATTTTTCAAAAATCTGTTCAAAGTAAAATTCTTTATAACCTGTTTTAAGTAATGAGAAATGATTTTAGAATCTGAATTACGCTTTTCGAGAATTGAGTACATTTGTCACAGAATTAAAGTCATGTAGGTAAATTTGGCGCAGTTCTTAGTGAAAGATAAGAAGTCGGAGAAATGTTAACTAGAGTCAGCTTCATCTGATAGCCAAATGCTCCAATGTTAGACTTCTTCTTTACAGATTCAGAGCAGATATTCCCGAAAGTGGAAGTGTCGTTTATGAATATTACAACTAGGCTCCAGGCGAATTGGAAACTCGAGATGTTAGACGCTCTTCTTAAAATTCCATATAGTTGGCTTGTGACTGTACGTGACTTCACGAAGAAATAAAAGCTGCCCCATAAACCAAACATTAGCACCGATCCGTATCTACGTTTGTTCAACCTACCACGAGAATCTCATTTCATCTTGTTGCACCCTTGGCACCTTTCATGAATAATTTCTTTCGCCATTTACGTCCTGGACGTTCTCCCTTGGCACCTGAGACCTCTCTTTTTCTACTTCTCTCTATCTCTGCGCTTTTCACATCCATGACACTTTTTCAACATTCTACGTCATTTGTAATTCTTCCCCAAACCCCCTTTTATTGATTCCGAAAAATCTAAATTCATCGCAAATCCCCTGGTTTCTTATTTATGTGTTAGTGATTGCAAAAGTTTTACTTTTCGGAAAACGTGAAAGTGTTTTAAAAAGTGTAATTTCTGATAACATTGGTATTTACTCACGTTTCACATCTTTAATTTTAACGAATTAATAATACTATCTGTAAACCCGCCAAAATGTGATTAAATCTTTTACACTCGAGAGAAATTTAATTTCCGATTACCAATTAATTGTTTAGATTAAATGGGATCTAATTGTTTAGATTAAATGGGATCTAATTGTTTATATCAAATGGAATTAAATTGTTTGGATCCAATAGGAGCTAATTATTTAGATCAAGATGGAGCGATATACAAGTTGAGTGATATATAAGAGATATACAAAAATCTAATTGTTTCGATTAAGAGAAAATTAAATGTTTAGATGAAGTAAGATGTTATTATTATTATTAATCGAAGGATGTTATTTGATGTTTCCTAGCTCTCTTAAAAACCTGACACATCTGTTTTGACCTTCTCAATTAAAAGATGTTATTAATATTATATAAATGAAATGGGATCTAATTGTTTCAATCAGAAGGAATCGAATTGTTTAAATGAAGTGGAATCTATAATTGTTTGGATCAAATAGGATTCAATTGTTTAGATGAAGTAGGATTTAATTGCATTAAATGGATTCTAATTGTTTCGATCAAACGGAATCAAATACTTTAGTTCAAATGGGATCTAATTATTTCAATCAAAAGGAATTGAATTGTTTAGATAAAGTGCTGCATATATAATTGTTAAGATCAAATGAGATCTAATTGTTTTGATCAATAGGAATCAAATAGTTTAGATCAAACAAGATTTTTTTGTTAAGATCAAATTAAATCTAATTGCTGCGATCAAATTGGATCCAATTGTTTCGATCGAAAAGAATAAAATTGTTTAGATGAAATGGATTCAAATTGTTTTGACCAAAAGGGATCCAATTCTTCATATCAAGTATGAATCAAAAATTGAATCAAACGAATAAAAAAAGTAAATCTTAAATCTTTTCAGTTTTGGTAAAAATGTTGAAGGGAAAATATTCGCTTGCGAATTTCACGGATCGTTATTCATCATCTTCTCACGATGGCTATGATGGGTGAGTTGAATGTTCTTTAAAGCGATTCTAATTGAATCACTGGAACGTAGCAGAAAAATCTAAATGTCCCTTTTCTTTCTTGAGGGAGGAATGAAATTCTTCGGGCAATCGAATTAACGTCTCAGTTACCCGGGGCTACTAATTTATCTGAGTTTATTACAGCGCATTGATTTAAGAACATTAAAGAACTTCTCTGGACAAATGCCCTTTGGCATTGTATTTGAAAACACGACTTTTATAAAAAGATTAATCCTCCATTTACCACTCTTGTGGAAAATGATCACCGGGAGAAAAAATAGAGATGAAAAATAGTTTCCTGAAACACAATTTCTCATATTTATGTAAGAACGTCGTTGTGAGTTATTCAAAAGAAGTGAAATAAAAGAAACAGATGCACTGAAGATGGAAAGATCTGGGTGATGAAGGGAACGCTGAGTTTTGTTCTTTTCATGTGCAGTTTACAGAGACTTGTCAAACACCTCGTTCATCACACAGGATCATCTTTGTTTTCTCAGTTTCATCTTTCTTGCACTTTTCTATTTTCTTAATATCATCACGAAAGTTAACTGAGAAGATTGATTGTGTTACTTCTTCAGAAAAGAAGTTTTGTTTCGATAACTGCATCGTAATAGTGTTTTAAAAATCTTTTAGAAGCTTTCTAATTGAACAACTGAAGAAAGAAATACTAATTTCATACGAACCTGCAGAAAATCGCTATTTCAAATTAATTACATGATAATTAAATTACGAAACAGTAATACGAAAGAAACGAACGTAATTTTTATGAAACAATACCTTTTGGAATACTTGGAAAAAGTTCAACGATTTCGAGGATTCGACACATTAATATCAGTAATTCGAGAAGGGTTTAAATGATCCTCGCGTGAGTTGGGTTTGCACATGTTACAACGAGCTGTCGATTTCGATGCACATTCCAGACAATTATACACGTTTTCCATAAACCGTAAACATGTATGGTTTTTTGTTTTTTTAATTCTTTTAAAAAAGATGAAGCTGCCGTCTGTTCGTCTTAAAAAAACTGAATCTTAAAATTCAGGGCTTTGACTCCAGAAGCGCACGTGCATGCTCGCGTGCACATATGCAAATCGCAGGTGGTTCGCGATAAATTCAACATCCATATGGTGGCTCTTTATTATCCGCACGCTCGACAAACGCATCTTCAACAATCGCAAATTACTACATTAAAATTTCCTAAATGCAGGAGAAGTCGTTGTTGAAGGGTAATCTTCACAAAAGGCCACACGAGTCGGCACCTCTAACTTTACCAATTCGTTTTAGATTCTTTCTTTTGCTAGAACTACTTTAAATCACTTGCAAAAGTAATTAGCAATAGTGATTGTAGTAAGTACTGATAGTGATGATAATAATTACTGTTGGTCATAATTAAATAATTAATGCCAACAATCATTAGTGATGACGATAATTAGTACAACAATAATTTGGTGATAATAATAACTAGGGACAACAATAATTAGTGATAACAATAATTAGTGATAGCAATAATTAGTGATAGCAATAATTAGTGATAGCAATAATTAGTGATAGCAATAATTAGTGATAGCAATAATTAGTGATAGCAATACGCAAAGTATTTCCCCTTCATGTGGATAACTGCAATTTTAACTGTGTTACTGAAGGATAAATATGAGCATGAAAAGATTGGCGTCGAAGGAATGTCATCGACTATGTCAGACACCCGACGAGCAAATACCAAAGGACCTTTCTTCCGGAATCTTTGGAATCTAACATCTCTACACCTTGCTAGATAGTTAACTAAATATTTTCCAGAAATAGAGTTAAATGATGTCACTTCTCCAAGCTTATTTCACTCTAATTAAATTTTCCAGTTTCACTCACAATCAGTAATTGAATATTTCGTCATTGAAACCATCCTTAGATCATTTTTCGAACCATCAGTAAATCATTTTTTGGAGGCATCATTGAAGGAATTAAAAATATTGAACTAATTAAATTAAAAAAAAAAATTGCAATCTTCCAGACGATATCTTGCATCCACACGTAGAAATGCACGAGTATACCAAATTTCAGCTTTCTAAATCAAAAACAGACAGAAACCAAGACGAAGATTTCTCGCTACGATATGGAACTCTAGCTATCTATTTCTTTAAAAATAATTAAGGTAACAAACTAGATAAATTCAAAGTGTCTTTTGTTGAACGAAGTCTGAAACAGAATTGAATCAAAGGAAATTTATTCTTTTCTATTAGAGCGTGGCTTGGCTGAGGCTAAACCACAACTATTACCCAAATAAAGGTGACTGGGATTTATATAGCCTAGTCATGATAGGTGGGATATGATCGTATCTCAGTAAGCACCCTGTAGTGTAAAAAAGGTATTGTTCGATCAGTGTTATATCAATGCCTCAATCATAATCATCTTTCGCAGTTAAAATCAGATCTAGAAGACGCACGTGCAGAGCTTTATTTGCTAGTATTGTCCACCATTCTCTACATACAATGCCTTATCTCAAAGTATTGGATTAACCTGACTTGTGACTACCTCCTAGTTGTACCCGTAGGGAATATATCTTATTTAATCGTCTCCTCCAGCATCTCAAGTTTAGAATACACCTTAACTTTAGATTGTCATTTCGAAAATTCAATATTCTGTTGAAGATGCTTTTCATTATGCATTTATGGAGTCGAAAAGGGTAGCAATGGTTTTAAGGATAAATAAATAATAATAGTAATGTAAATAGTATAATAGTATATAATATAGTATATAATAAATAGTAAAATATAGTAAATATTTATATAATAGTAAATATTTTTTTTGCTTTTTTAGAAACTCTATTTTTTTAATTTACATTTAATTTTGTTTATTGGTTTCTGTATCTGTCCGTACATCATCTTCTTTCTTCGTTTACCTTCGCGGCTTTCTGTAAGGTTTTGTATTTCTTCGTACGGCTTCGTTCCTCTTCGTACGACTTCGTATCTTTTCGTAAAACTTCGTTTTTCATCGTAGCTTACTGCTTATGGCTTCCCACAAACTTTTGAGACTTTTTACACACCTCTGCGACTCTTCGTATGTTTTCGTGATTCTTCGTACGTCTTCGCGTCTCTCCGTGCATCTTCGCTTCCCTCTGAACACCTTCGCGTCTCTCCGTGCATCTTCGCTTCCCTCTGAACATCTTCGCGTCTCTCCGTGCATCTTCGCTTCCCTCTGAACGTCTTCGCGTCTCTTCGTGCATCTTCGCTTCCCTCCGAACGTCTTCGCTTCTCTCCGTACGATTTCGTAGCTTCCTGTATACATTTGTTGCTCCCTTGATGTGACTTTCCGCACACCCACGTGATTTACCGTACGCCTTCGTGGCTCTTCGTACGACTACGATCACTTTCGTTCCCCTTCGTGGCTCTCCGTACGGCTACGATCACTATCGTTTCCCTTCGTAGCTGCTCGTACATGTCCGTAGCTTTCCGCACACTTCTGTAACTTTCCGTACACTTTCGCATGTATACAACAGAAAAACGCTAATAATAGAAGAATAACCATGCAAATGGAATTTCTAAGAAATACAAATTCATCTCGAGTCCATTTTCAAAATCAAAAAGGTTGTCCCGCTTCTGAATTAATAAAAACAAATGATTAAAAATGTTCATCAATTAATTTTGCCAACTGTTCGAAATTTTCGTAAAGCGACATAGCCGGACAGATATTATCAACAAGTCCTACAAACAAGTATCGGCAAGAATAGGAGACATTTTGAAACTGGGGATATGATCAATCAAACAGGTGAAGGAATCGGGACCGCCCACGCGATTTTCGGACAGAAACAATTGTATGTATATGTAGGGAAGAAGAAGATGCCGCCAGTGCTGACGCGAATATAATGGCCCGCGGTGGCAATTTGGAGTTTGCCGAACGGGAACGGAACAGAAGCTTTGCGGCGGACCACCAAGTCGACGATTATCTTGGTAGGAACCTCTCACCCTTCTCCTCTACCTTGTTTCCATCACGTCTACCACCACCATGAGCATCAACATCGGGAAAAAGGTACCAACCGCGGAGAATACGGAATGGACAGGTCTTATGGTGTGTGGAGTGTGGTATGGGGTATCCGACGGAGATATTTTTGTTTGAGCATCCGAGGAAGATTTGGACTCTGCGGTGGTCGCGTCTGCCTTTTGGTAGCATAGGTGTGGTCGTTGACTACCCCCCCTTTCAGCCTCGTCTTCCTCCACAGACTCATTTATAACGCTCACCTGAGAAACACAAAGAGCCTTCCTTCAACCCCGCGCTTTAATGCTTCCCCTCGACCACCCTCGGCGGACTTATTTATTTTTTGTTCCCTACATCGTACCTCTTTATTTTCGCCACGTTAAATCGCTTTAGTCTATCGTTCGCGTGGTTACTTCTCTTTATGTCTTTCGCTGCTCTTTCCTTGTTTATTGGAGTAATGAACAAGGTATTTTCGCATCAGATATGTTAACGACTTCTTTTTAACACGCAACACGCACTTTCGAATATTTTTCAAATGTATTTAGACTTGATAATTAAATTACAAAGTTCAACGTGATGTCATTCAGGTCGATTCACTCGAAGAGCTCATAATACAAAAAACCTATTTATGTTTGTTTCTTACAGTTTTTATGTGCTTTTTTTATATTGTAAGTTCGCTCGTAATAAGTCCGCTTCCTCTCAACAGTGCTTTAATGCACCATTGGCATCCACTTTTACTTTTTACTTTTATCGTTCCACCATAATTCGCAATCTATTAGGAACGATTATGGTGGAACGATAAAAGTATAAAAGTGTAAGTGGAAGAAGTATTAGAACGTTGATAAAAGCGGACCTATTGCGATTCATGGTTTCATTGCGAGCGGAACTATTGCAAGTGGCCTTTTACTAGCGAATCTATATCAAAAGCGGACCTATTTCGAGTGGATCTCTTGCGAATGGCTTTATTGAGAAGCAGACTTACAGCGAACGGAGCTATTGCGAGTTGGTGCTAGCGGATCTATTTCGAGCGGACCTATTGCGAGTGAAAGAACCTATTGATGAATGAAGATAAATATCCTCTAAAAAGTGAGCACTTATTAGTAGGTTGTAAACAGCAACATGTTTTGGATTGAGAGTTTTCTCCGAATGTTTAGAGACGACGTAAATTACTTGAAGAAGCTTTAGATCTCTTTCGTTTCGATTTGAACAAAGATACAGTCAGTTGAAACGTAAATAGAAAGGCTCTGAACGATCTCGAGGAAATCGCAATGATCTTAGGCTCCTCTCAGCGTGAGGACCGGACAGCTTCGAAATTACGATTGTGCTTCTGATGTCTTTGTGAAATCGTTTATGTCACCAGATAAGATCGATTTCTTTACGACATTCGCGATAGACGAAAAAGATAAACTCAGCTTCAAAAGAAGCATCTTAATTTTTATTCAGTTTGACAAAATTATTTCTAATATCTTCTTCGTATCCTTTTTTGAAATTACCTTTCGGTTATTTGTCATTGAATAAAAATTCATTGAATAAAATTTTAAAAATAAAATAAAAAAAATTCTGGCATCTTAGTCTTATAGAATACTTTCTTTGTGTTTGTTAAATGTTTTCTTTCAGTGTAGAATAAAAGGAAAATTTCACATGAGAAAGAATAGAATAAAATGTAAAATCGACTATTTATGTAAAAGTTAATGCATCTGATTATTTCATAATATATGTATAATATCCATTTAGTAATTATCTGTACATGACACTACCATTGAAACGGAAGTTTATTCAAAGTGTCGTGCATTAACGCGCTTGTATGCGTTCGCTTTGAAAATATGAATTACAATACATTAATTAATGACACATATTAGTGAATTCTGGAATTTTGTTATTAAATGAATCAGATATGTATGGAAAGATTAAATTACAGCATATACTGAAAAATCCGTTACCTATTTAAAATTACTACACAGTTTAAAATTAAATAAAAAAATAAAAAAACAAAGTTTAAAAAATAAAGAAATTATTTGTGACAAACATTTTTCTTTCAATGTGCGTCGATAAATTTCAATGTTAACATATTTTCTAATTGATTAATTAGTTCGTTTCTACATTTCTTTTAAATAAGCTTCATATATTCATCTTTGTTCTCTACAAACGACCCGGAAAATTGTTGAAATGGAATAATTATTTTATTTTATACCCTAATTTCGTTAATTTTGATTGATTTAAAAAAGGAAACAAGTTTTCTGACCAAAATGGTTTATCATTGTGAAATTTACGTAACATTGGTTTTCGATTAACACAATGAAAACTCGAGGAATTATGAGGGTTGATAAAACCCACATCATGATTTTACTTTGTGGTTTATCGGAGTTTGATAAATTGTTCACATTTTTTGTAACTTTTATCTCTCACGGAAATTCTAATGGTCGCATTATTAACAATTATTCATTAAGCGTGCCTAATGATATTAAAATAATGCTTATAACCTGCAGAGCAAGATTTATTAATCCTAAGTAACACGGAACATTTTTTCTTTGCATTAAAAACGCAAGGAGAATTTAACACAAAATAAAATGTTTCTTTACGGATGAAAGAAAGTTTCGACACTGAGAAAAAACTCTACTTGAACCAATGCAACAAATTAAAATAATTCTTAATTTAAAGGTAGATACAATTGATAAAAAGGTAGATACAAACAAGAATAATTGCTCTAAAATAAATTATAATCCCAATTCCAATAATTAATGTCAGTTAATAACGATTTGCAAAAAACTGTTTTAATTAAGGGTAGCTTTTTTCAATCAAACTTATTGAAAAAGATGCAGAAGGTCTAAAAAAAAACAAAGTAATTCTATTGTGATTAATTTACATTTATACATTTTGCATCTTATACAAAATTTATATTTTGTTCTACTCTTATTGAACAATAAAGATAAAAAATTGTTGTCTACATTTTATATCATTCGGTCTTTCTATAAGAAATGATTCAACAATTTCATTCATCTCGTGTAACTTTCAAAGGAGTGGATTCATTGAAGTGTGCCGGAAATGCCCAATAATATTATGACACAAGTCTGACTTATTCTTCATTCCTTGGTTCATTCATCATTTCTTGGTTTTGTATCCGGACAATCTGCATCCCTTGAAGACAGTAGATGTCATGTGCTGTCAAGTATGTAATGGCACATATTGCTATATGTCGTATAAAACATAACGTAGAAAACATGCGGTATATAGAAAACATATTTAGAACGCATCACATATTTCGAACATACCACATATTTCGAACATATCACATATTTAGAACATATCACATATTTCGAACATATCACATATTTCGAACATATCACATATTTCGAACATATCACATATTTAGAACATATCATATATTAAGAACATATCACATTTAGAACACATTTACACATATTTAATACACATTTATTCAAATATGTCATAAATGCACATGCTGAAAAATAATTCACTTGACCAGATCAAGATTAACAACCGTATTTAATTAATTTTCATCAAACTTGTTAATTTCGTTGAGAAAGGAGATTATAAGTCGTTAGAGACTTAAGAGATAACTGAGACGTGCTGCGATTATTCTATAGAGGACAATTTACTTGTTCTATTGGATAATATCATGGTGGCGCCAACCTGACCTGTATTCGTGTCATCGGTATACTGTAACAAGTTGGTACCGAGGTGATGTTTCCCGTATCACTTAATTAATTTTATGCACACTGAACAAAGTCAAAAGTATCTTTACTAGAACTCGTTAAGATAATCTTATTCATCATTCAATAGAAGCTTCATCTAAAAGAAATTACTCCAAAGCTAAATTAAAAAGATAGGGTATTCACAAATTTTCCTTTGATGAGAATTTCACTTCGTTTTTTAAAAATCGTTTGTACTATCAAAGTTTTGTTACATATATGGAATTTGTTTTCAATACTTCAAAATTAGACATATTTGATATGTACAACTTTTTATTTGAAACATATCAACCGTTTTTTACCGAGTGATAAATTCCTCTGCATCTTATTTATTTATTTATTTAAGAAAAGATATTTATAGTATAGAATTGATTTGTTATAATTCACAAAACTAAACATACAAAAAAGTTTCTTATTTTCCGTTAAATTTTATTGTACACTAGTTCATACAATTCATTATCTATAAGGATCTATATCTATGAGGATCTAGTTCATTATCTATAAGGAATCGAATTAGGAAAAGGGAATTCAACATTTATTTAGAGAAACGGAATTAAAGAGTACTTCCTCCGTTATCAGATTTGACAATTATATTTGGACATAAAAAGTAAGGTGAAAATATCGATATTTGGACATAAATAGTAAGGTGAAAATATCGATATTTGGACATAACTTTTAATCAAAAGAAAGACGTGTACTCAATTTTGTAATACACTTTGGATTTACAAAAGATTTTTCCTATATTAATTAAAACTATTTACAGACAAATTAATAAATGTAATGATACGAACCTATGGTTCGAAGATTTTTGAAATTCAAAGATATACGAACCTATGGTTCGAAGATTTTTGAAATTCAAAGATGATTTTAAAAACTCGTATCTAGCGACTGCTGCTGATGTAAAGACTCCAGCAGGACAGTCTCCAATGAATGAAGTCAAGAGGATGGTAATTTTTAGAAATTGGTATCGTCTTCTCAAAATTTGCACATGTGTACAGCGATATAACAACAGCTGGTAAGGAGAGCAGCAACTGGTGCACTTGTCTCGCGTATTCTTATTTTTCCTGAAAGTCAGCGAAGATTATAGTTTACGAGGACGCTTCTTTTGTAATAATCGAGAGAAAAGAGTAACCAAGGACCGGATATTAGGATGGTGGTTCGCGAAAAGAGTGTCGTCATGTTGGTTTTTGTTAATGCAAACTGGAAATCTCCAGGTGGTGGCGCGTGCTGTCGACAGGTGGTGAGCGTTGGAAATGCGTTCGAAGAATCCCCTCGTCCTTTTTGTATCCGATCTAATTTATCTTTAGTCCGTTCTGTTGAGATAGTCAGCTTCCTTCATATTTCTTGGGCAGTCTCACCCACGCCCACCTACGTAATCCTTAATGCCGATAAATTTACCGCTCCTTACCATTTAGGCGATTTCCCGCTGTCTTCAAAATGTGCGCATGTACATAAAGAATTTTTAACTTCTGTGACAAATGAGACGTTTCGTGACTGTAAAACTGTAGAATCAAGTTTTAGCCGCGGTGTCTTGAAAGAGAGTGTTTAACTTTTAAAAGAAGATTAAGGGGATTAAGTAGGTTGTTGAATGCTGATGGCGGCTGAGCTGTTTCTGGAAACTTTCTGATGCAATTTAAGTCCAATTAATTACGCAAGGATTTGCATTTTTTAAACACATCACTCCTTCAACAATTATTTACTGCTAAAGTTCAAAAGCAATCTACCTTCATTATTTCTAGAACCTAAACTTTTATCAACTATTTATTTTCTATTTATTACCCACCGAATCCAAGAAACGGAAAATTGAACAGAGCGTTTCAATAGTTTTACTACTTTCCGCCCGATTAGGAACGGATTGACAGTTGTATTTTCAATCTTCCGGTTCTTCTATTTCTCCCCGCGCTTCTAGAAAACCGGTGTTATCTTCTCCATTCTTCGAAGTGAAATATAACGTTTCCAATATCTTGGCAGGTGGCATAAAAATCTCTCCACGGCGGTTAAACACCCGAATAAAAAGAGGTAGTCTCGTTAAAAACATCTGCCTTGCTCCTATAAAACGAAAACTAGTTGTGAGATCTGGTACTTACTAATGCAAAGAAGAGCGAATAAAGTGTGAGAAAGAGACGGAAGAAAAAAAACATGAGAAGTCGCGAGACTCAAGCGTGATCCTCGAATGGAAGTGAAGGTATTGTTGGTGGTTGGCCCCCTCAAGTCACGTTCTCAATCGTGAAGCCGCTTTGGCTTGATCGTCTTATCCTTTATCCTTATCCCAACCTGACTCGCTCAGCCATACCCACAGCTTCTTGATTCCTAATGGCGTTATTAACCTCGCACAGGTGCAGGCGTAAATAGTTTCGTTACAATCGTTGCAGTTCAGGTATCGATAGCAGCGGGTATTTCTTATTTAAACTGTATATATCCTTTTTTTCAATTCCTTTTTCAATTCTTTTTTTAATTTTTTTTTAAATTATTTTTTTCAAGTCTTTTTTCAATTCTTTTTTCAATTCTTTTTTCAATTCTTTTTTACAATTCTTTTTTACAATTCTTTTTTTAATTCTTTTTTACAATTCTTTTTTACAATTATTTTTGTAGAGATTATTGGTTTTGGAAAATTGTTTACTAAAAAAGGTCATTTATTGAAGATTGTTATTTATTTTGAAAAGAATGTTAACAGAAATGCAAATTCTGGGAAAACATGTAAGTTGTTCCTCTTTGATGCTTATTATTTGTTCAGTATTTTGATAAGATACTAATTTCTTTTGTTTATGATTCAAAATTGTATTTATGATTCAAAATTGTATTTATGATTCAAAATTTTATTTATGATTCAAAATTGTATACATGATTCAAAATTGTATTTATGATTCAAAATTAAACGCTTTATACTTCATTCTACGCTTAAACAAAAAGGTAAAGAATTAAAAAAATGCAGTCTAGTTTCATCCTCGAGTATCATCATCAGCACATTTTGAAAGTTTTACACAGAAAAAAAAATTATTTGATTCAAATAATCATTTACTTGTCTATTATCAAATAAATATTTATTTGGAATTACTAATTATTATTTGAGTAATTATTATTTGAGTCCAATAAACAATATTTGATTCAAATACAGAAATAATTGATTCAAATGCCATTTATTTGATTCAAATAATAATTACTTGGTTTGGAATTATTTTTACATGTATTCAAATATTTAAATAGATCATGACAGAAAATTCAGTCTAGTTTCATCCTCTATTATTATTTTACTATTTTGAAAAAACTTATGTCGCTTAACCATTTGGTTATCAAGCGGGAAATGTAGTCTAGTTTAATTCACGAGAATCATCATCAATCTGCTTTCAAGAAGCTACAATACCATAGTGTGGGTAATCTTCAAATTCAGTCTACTTTCATCCTCAAGTAACAATATCAATCCACCTTCATCCTGGAGTATCAACATTAGTCTACTTTCATCCTCGAATATCAACATCAGTACTTTCATCCTCGAATATCAACATCAGTGCTTTCATCCTCGAATATCAAC
>WNHD01008552.1:0-10292 GCA_011057455.1 Ganaspis sp. Gsp50
TCTTATTTTCTAAATATATCTTTAAAATATTTTAAAATCTTTTTATAAATTATTTAACACTTAAAATACTAATATTTTTAAAAAATTACAACTATTTTGTAGTATCGTTGAATATTTTGAAGTATTTTAAAATAATTTTATGTATATTTAAATATTTTTAAACATTTTTAAGTATTTTGCAGTGTTTTAAAATCTTTTTATGTGTTGTTAAATATTTTGAAGTATTGTGATAAGTATTTGAAAATATTTTATTACATTTTGTTTTAAAAAATATTTGAAGTAGTCTAAAGTATTTTAAAGTAGCTCTAAGTGTTTTTAAATATTTTGAAGTGTTTTTAATTATTTGGAGTATTTTGAAGTAGTCTAAAATGATGAAATTTCGGTAATCTTAAATTGTGTCCTTACTGGGTGGATTCACCAGAATTTTGACTCATACACTGACGCCAAAAAGACACCTGTTTCCCTATGACCGAAAAAATTCTCGAATTTTCTAGAATATCAACAAAAAATGTTTTATCTTCAAAATACTAAAAGCTGGAAGAATTAGCACTCTTTTCTACTATTAGAAATAAAATAATAATAATAATCAATCATTTCATTTAAAAGTGATTATAAACAAAAAAAATTTTCTTTGTAATTCCAGTCCATAAAATTTTAAAAATTACACCTTTTCTGATGGAAAAAAGTTTAGTTACATTATACGATCATTGTACAATAATTATTTTATTACCATCTTCATTATTTTTACAAGTTTCATTGTTATTGTTATTCTCCTCACTATAATAAAACGCACTTTTAACGTCAATTCACAAATTGTTCGGAGAAAATATTCCAACAATTGATGAAAAAACACATTTATGGAAACAAAAAATCTTTAAATCTACAAGTTTCCCAACAATCCTTGAAAATTATCATTCAATTCTCTGTTGAAATTCATCTCGAGAGCGTTTCCATTGTCTCGTGAAAAATCGATAATCGTGTAAACAGCAACCACTTGTTCTTTAAACCAGTTTCGGGAACAATTAAATTGAATAAAAAAATGAATTTACAAAGCTGATAAATGAAAGAGAATAAATTTGCAGCGTAGTAATTTAGTCCTTGAGGCAATTTACAACAAGTTTACGCAGGACTTTCTAACACAAAGCTGGGGGGCAATATGGTTGTAAATATAAATTTCAAAGCGTTTTTTAACCTCACCTGCTTCCATAGCCAAAAGCATCACCGATGTCATTGTTCTTGATCGGGAAATTGTCGTTTTCTTCTTGAGAAACTGCTGCCATTTTAGCACACTTTTTCAGAAATACTCAACTAAAGGTTTATTTGCGTTCAAGAGAAATTCACGCGAGTCTTTTTTCTCCTTTCGTTTCATCAACAATAACGACGATTACTGCTGCTGGTACAATTACGCATGCGCAAATCGTTAATATTAGCAGGCGATCGCAGGCGATCGATCACGTGATGCGTCATATTCTTGTAATTCATAGATATTTTATAATTCTATTCTCTAAGTCTCCAACTTTTCTATTCGTCATCCTATGACGAGATCATAATTCCAGGGGCTTCAAAAATTAATTTAAAACTTTCCGATTTCAAGACATTTTTTTATAGTGCTTTTTCAAATTAAAGTGCATTGTTCATTTAAATCGCTGACATATATATGTATATGTATATATATAACAATGGCGTCCTAACCTAACCTCAAAAATCTATAAAAAGAATCGAAAAATTGTTTCAAGTTTACTTTTCTAGTTTCCTATATGCATTATTTCAATTGTTAAGAACATTTTTAGTTAAAAAAATAACGCAAGTATCGTTTCTTGTCAATTTTTTGTTTAACAGGGTTATTGACCCTGAGATTAAAGCTCGGTTTTTAACAGGTGTGAGACTGTCAGTTTGCTTTGCGTTAATTTTGACATCTGCTTAACCCCTAATTTTTACGAATTTAGTCATTTTTTTATATTACAAGTGCTTTTTGAGCTTTAATTATGGGTTCGAATTACGAAGAATTAACCTGGACTGGTGAGTTAATGTTAATTTTGTATTTTTTGGTATATTTATAAAAGAAAATAGGTTTGTTTATGCAAATCATGTTTTGGAGCATAAAAGGGATAATTAAAAAGAAATAAATTTTAATCAGACCTGATTGTAATTGGAACCAGGTTTCTTATTCTAATTATTATTATGGTTTGGTTTGTTTATTTGAAATTTAAAAGTTTGTAATAAAGCTATATTAATTATTTATAACCTATTTCTGCAAATTGAAATTTACACGATTCATACACATCAAGGTTTTCCTTGAAATTATAGTTGCTTCTACATTAACTTTTCGTGCCTTATCTATTGCAACTTTTTCGCACTTGTAATTTTTTTAATAATCTTTTCTTAATAGACGTCTATTTAACTTTTTTATTTATTTTTTTTTAACTTTTTTTTTATTTTCAATAGAATTTGAGCTTTTGTTTAAAATTGTTTAAAAAGCCTGTTCATTGAGTAATAAATAAAAATAAAATTAAAAATTTGTTCAAATAATAATTGACCTAGTTAAAACTGAAAAGCAAAATTTGGAAATTAAAGAAAAATTTTCGATAATAGAAAATCAAATGTTCATTTATTTATTATTAAATAATTTTTAATTTATTTATTATTAAATAATTTTTAATTTATTTTCCATTAAAGAATTTTTAATTTATTTTTTATTAACGAATTTTTAATTCATTTATTATTAAAGAATTTTTAATTTATTTAACAAATTTTCTTTCCGTTATTTCGATAATGAAATTTTGTTACACTTATAGAAGAAACGTTTATGAAAGCGAAAATTAATAATGCATGTAAATGTCAAAATCGTGTAATTTAATATTATTTCAACATCATATTTAGTTAATAAGCGTGCCTATAAAATTATTAAAATTAATTTTATCTATTTTAGAGGTTCGAGACATGTTTAGAATCTGGAGAGAAAATTCTGAACGAAAAAGCAAGGATGTTGTTGATTTATGGGAATCGACGTTAAAGTCAAAAATAAATAATCTTGGAAATGAGAGTAAGCACGCATAACACTGTAAAACGTTACAAATTAATTTTTGAAAATTCAATATACAATCAAAATTAGGCAAACAAGGAAATTTTATGTATTCATTCAAATTCTGAAGAATCCTTTAAACTTTATTTGAATAAGAATTATTCTGGCTGAAAATTCGATATTTATATTATTGTATATTCGACGAGGTATATTTTTAATTTATTCAAACTCTGAAGTATTTAATGTTTATTTGAATAAAATTGAGTTTGGCTGAAAATTCGTTAAAATTCAATGATTTCATGATTGAATTTCATCAATGATTTTTATTGATTTTATGAAAATGTAGTTCAAAAATTAAAAAAAATACTTTGGGGTATTTTAACGAAAATACAACAAAGCAATTAATACATCAACGATTTAAATAACAATATACAAATAAAGAATAAATAATTAAATAACAAAATTTGTTGACAACTATTTTAGAAAATCAACTATTTGGACAATAAATATAAAAAATATATTTGAGCAATAAATATAGAAAATATATTTGAACAATAAATATAAAAAATAGATTTGAACAAAAAATATAAAAAATATATTTGAACAAGCAAATATGAAAATACTAAAGTCATATTTATTAGCGGAAATAAAATATCTTTAATTGAAATATAATTATTTTTCAGAGTATTTGGTTTTGGAGCAGGTTTGCATTGCAGCTTTAGATTGCTATCGTCTAGCTTTAGCCGAACAATGTTTAAAAATCTTGATGCACGAATTTCCTGGGAGTCTTCGTGTTCACAAGTATCATGCGATGCATTTAGAAGCTTTAGAAATGTAAGTAAAAAAAATAATCTCTTGATTTTTATCATTTATAATCATTTTAATTTTCCAATGTTTTTTCCAAAAACTTATTTGAATTACTTGGCACTATTTTTACAGTATGATTGGATTTTGAAAGAAAAGAAAAAGAAAAAATTTGCTTTTGTTTACAAGAGTTTGGATTTTAATAATTAATTTTTATTCCCTTAGGTATGACGAAGCAGTAGAAGTATTAGATTCTATAATTAAGAGAGATGAAACAAATGCAGCTCCTCGAAAAAGAAGAATCGCTATTCTGAAAGCAAAAGGACAAATACCAGAAGCTATAAAAGAACTCACAGAATATCTTAAAAAGTACTTTCTTCAACTTTAATTAGTTTTAAGAATTAATTAATTCAGTTTGTTTTTTTATACGTAGTATAAAATGTACGTTTTTTCAAATATACGTAGATTAATTCAATGGTTGCTAGTTAAAAATTGGTTGCTAATTTAAAATTGGTTGCTAATTTAAAATTGTTTGCTAATTTAAAATTGGTTGCTAATTTTTGCTTAAAAAAACGAAAAATTTGCTAATAAAACTAACTCAAGGTTTCAGTTAGAAAATACTCTTGTCAGAAACTCTTGTCATAACAAATTTTTAATAATTTACATCCTATTTTGAATTAGCGACAAATAATTGACGCATATTAAAGAAACAATCTATTTTCGATTGATTTCATAGAGGATTAAAATCGTAAGCATAAAATGTCACTTTAATCATGAAAATTAGTGTTAAATAATGATCTAATGATTTAAATAATGATAAAAAGGAAGTAATTTAAGTATAAAAGTACATAATAAAAACAAAGCTTTTTCTATAAGGAAGCGAAAAGTATTAAGTAATAAATATTTGCAAAACACGAGTGTTTTCTAACCGACATCGTGAGATGAGTTTATTAGTTAAGCAACCATCGAATTTCACTTTAAAAAGATTTTCAATTGCACATTTGTTGATAAATGAAAAACTAACAAATTAAACAAAACAAATTAAACAAAAGAAAAAAAACAACTAATTATATCAATAAACAAATTTTATCCTGACTTACAATTTTAAAAATTTTATGCGTTTGTCTAATTATGGAAACAAAAATGTAAACGACTAAAAAAGTAAAATTAATTTTGTAGAATTTTTCTTTATGAAGAAAGGTTGTGAACAAGATAATACTATCATTCAAGAAATAGATTAATTAGTTTTTTACAGTTTATTTAAAACGCAATTTATTTGAATATTTTACCATTACTGTAAGCCAGTTGTGGAATAAAAATTAAAAGAAAGAAGAAGAATTTTAGAAGAATTAGAAGAATTAAAAGAATGATTTTAAACCATTAAAAAACAAAATGATTTCTTTTTCAGGTTCATGAGTGACCAAGAAGCTTGGCATGAATTGTGCGATTTATATTTACAAGAGCAAGATTATTCCAAAGCTGCATTCTGTATGGAAGAACTTATTCTTCACAATCCCCACAGTCATCTGATTTACCAAAGATACGCTGAAATAAAGTATTCTCAGGTTTGTTCATAATGTATCATTTTCATTGTTTGTTCTTTTAAATGCGTTCAAAACAAGTTAATGAAAAGCCAGGATGTCTGCTAACCGGAAAAAATTGAGAATTAACAAGAAATTTTTAAAAATTTCACAAACTATTATTATTATTATTATCATCATTATTATTATTATCATTATTATTATTATCATTATTATGATTATTATTATATTTAGCATTCTTTCAATCAATTCATTTATTTAATAATAAATATTTTTGGTTCAATTTTCGTTCTTTTTAGGCGTCGGAATGACTTTGGACTTTTTTTCGACATTTTAAAATAAATGCGACTTTTCCGACTTTTATAAATTATAAAAAATATATAATTAACTCTTTTTCGTTTCTATAGTATGTTATTTAAAAGAACAAATTTATGTTATTTTTTTATTTATTTATAGAAATATATAAGGACAATGCCCTTTTACGAAAGCTTCAATTTTTAAACTTTGTAAGAAAATATATTACCTCTTGTTATTTGACATAAACTGAAAGCAATCACAACCAACAGTTAAAATTATGGAGATTAAATTTAATTAAAAAAAACTTACCAGAATGTAAAAATTATAAGAAACACAAAATTTTACTTTCTAATCATTTTCTAGAAAAATGTGTCATAAAGGAAGTAATTTCGTTACCATTTTTTAGATATTTTTAAAAAAGCGTATTTTTTATCATTTTAAAAAAACGAATTTAAAAAAAAAGTGTTTTGTAATGTTTCTAGGTTTATTAAATTTCATTTTTTGAATAATTAAAATTATTTTCAAGCACTAAAGTTTCATTTTTTTACGAAATATAAGTCTTACAAGGTCTATATAAAGAAAGTTGTAAACCTTATTTTTAAATTTAAATTAAATTATATTGTCTAAAAATTATTAAAAGAAATTAAGATTTGTCAAATAAGAAGAATTTTAGCTATATTTTTCGAAATTCTAAGCACTTTTGATTTTTAATCAAGAAGCACAAAATATTTCAATTTGAAAATTCGCAAGTGTTGCATTTTGCCAGGATTCAAACCTTTGTAACTTTTTCAAAGAAAAGTAAAAAAATATGAAATGTTGAGAATATGAAAATCAAATGTAAATAAATATGCACGAAAAGTTTCGCGTTTGTCCCGAAACTCGTTTAGAAGATAAATTTTAAAAATTGCTCCATTCCCTCTTTTTATATTTAAAATCCTGTATTCTTTTTCATTTTGGAATTTTTTTATTTTGAAATTTTTTCACTTTGAAATTTTTTCATATTTATAAAATAACATTTATTCTAGTAAAAATGATAAATTATAATATTATATATTTTATTTAATATTTTTTATCATTTCGGATATCACAAATTATCAACTTTTCAGCTTTTTTAGCTTTTTTAAATTATGTCCCTTATTGTGTTAATTTTTCATGTATTATTATTTATTTTTCTATTTTTTCTTTACCTTTTATCGTTTGAAACTTCTCATCAAAATTTAAATTGACTTAAACATTAATCATGAAAAGATAGAAAATTTTCTATATTCAAAAAATTTGCTACAGCTATCGAAAAACTTGTTACAATTTTCATTATTGTTATTATTATTATTATTATTATTGTTATATTATTTATAATGGGTTAATATTAAAATTAAAAATATTATAATTGTAATGAGTTATTGTGCCGTATATTATTTCTAAAAATGAAATAAAGAAATTAATTATTATTCGAATATGGTTTTCGACCCCAAAGACAAATTTCAAAAAACCAGAAACAATTTTTTAACGTTTTAGAGCTGTAACCATTTCCCTCTTCAGAATTTATTCTAAAACAAAATTTTCTCCAATTAACATACATTGATAACTTAAAAAATATATACAAAAAGTATTACAAAATTATAAATTACAATTGTTAAAATTCAATAAAAATACAGAAGGCTCAACTGTCAGTCAAAAGAAAAACATTTTTAGTTTAAAAAAACTCAATTTTCAATTTAGTTTATTAAATTAGTTTTATTTATTTAATTATTATTATTATTACTTTTATTTATTTAATTATTATTATTATTTATATTATTATTGTTATTATTGTTATCCTTATTAAGATGAATATTATATTATTTATTTATTTTTCAGGGAGGATACGAAAATATAGAACAGGCAAAGTCGTACTTCTGCCAAGCAATAAAATTGAATCCAAGCAATATAAGGGCGCTCTATGGACTGCTATTGGTAAATTTACAAAAAATGTCTAAACTATTGAAAATTTTGATTTTTCACAAAATTTGTTTTTCATTTTATTTACTTATTTAATTGTTATTGCAGGCAACGAATCATATCGCGTCTTCTGTGAGGAGTACCGCTTCAAAGAAGAAAGAAGCCATAAAATTGAGCGAGTGGGTGGTGAAAATGCTGGACAATTTGTACAAAACGAAACTAGATGAAAACGAAGGCATAAAAGTAGTAGAAGATTTATTATCTCAATTAAAAATTGAAGCTTAGTCTCAACAATTTCTAGTTTAGTTAATATTTCCGAGGGTAGATGCACTAATTTTATTTTACAGAGGTAAAAGCAAACTTCTTTCCTAGAATTGAAACACTTCTTTTCTATCCGCATTTTATAACTGTACAGGTTACTAGTACAGGTAGGTTGAATAAATGAATGTTTACATACTTAGGGTATAATTATTATTATTAGGTAAAGTTTTTAACAAAAAGAAAAAGAGTGACTGTTGTTTCTTTGTTATAAATATTGTACGAGCTATTGCACTTCAAAGGAATGATTACTGAGGAAAGGAATGTTTAAGAAAATGTTATTGCGAAGCAAATCTTCGTCAATTAACTGTCTCATTGTCATTAAATATACTTCGTTGATTCAAAACTCGATGTGTTTTAAAAATATTCACACGTTTTTTTCAAGTTCCTTAAAGTTACAAAAACACCCTGAGATTGTTTTCGCGAAATTGAAGATTTCAGTCTCTACAAAATCCTTTTGATATATTGATTATTCAACTGCCGGCGCTACAGAATTCTGAAATTTGAAATTTGATTCATTTAATTTAAATGAAAGAAAANNNTACAGTTTTGTAAAATTTATATTTTTCAGTTACCCTGTCTTTGAGAAATTGTCGTATGGGTTTGAAAGGATTGGTTGAACCGGCTTTCGATAAAAGGGAAGACTTGGCGGACAATTTTCGATATCTTGGAGTTTCGCATCTTTTTACTCGACTATTTAAGGTGCTGTAGTCTTTTAGTATCGTTTCCAGTAGCCATCTGTGAAAAAATTCAAAATCTACATTTTTGCGACAAAAAAGGACACAGAGGATGTTTTTTGAAATTTTTACCTGTAACCTTCATTAATTCCAATTGCGTTTGGATCTGAGTAAATGCAGGAACAAATTTCTACTCTCGTTGGACTTTTCATGGAATTCGCCAACTCTTCGACGTTCAAATTATCTACCATATCCAATTCATCAATTGCGCCTCTCAAATCTTGTTTATTTGCTAATCTGAATGTTTTTTCGGTAAAAGAGGAAATATTCAAGTCAAAATTGGTTATTACAAATCGTATATTTTTAGGCAGAAATTTGCTTTAGAGAATTTTATTTACAATTTATTTCTCAATTTAGTTTAGAATTCAATTTATAATTCTGATAATTTAATTAATAATTTAAATTACAATTTAGAATTTAATTTACAATTATACGTTTTTACTCTATACTTTTTATTTAATGAATAAAAAGTATTAAAAGCTACTCATAAAAAATGAAAAAGCGTGTTTAAAATTTTTGGTAATAAAACTGATAATGTTTAAATAAATAATAATAATAAATAGTAAATAAATAAATAAATAGCAATACATTTTTTGAGAAATAAAATTTTTCTTACAATAAAATTGGTTTTCCGGAAATGTGTTCGTGCGTTATGACTTCGTTGAACACTTCTCTATTTTCTACAAGTCGTGATAAATCGCTGGCATCAACCACATAAATGATGCCATGAACCTGGTAAAATGCAAAGTTTCAAAAATTAGAAATCTTCAGAATAAAATATTTTCAGGACGTTCAATTTTCAGAATTAAAAATGCGAAGATTTAGACATTTTCCTAAAATCATAAATGTGAAAATTTGAAAAGTCTCATTATTAAAAATGTGAAAATCCAGAAATTCTTATTACGAAAAATGTGAAAAATTGTAAAAATTTCTTTCTATGAAAAAGTTTGGAATATTAGGCATTTTCAAATTTATAAGCATATAAAAATTAAAAAATTGAAAAATATCAAAATTTCAATGTTTTTGAAGTTTTAAATTTAATAATAATAAAATATTTAAAAGTAAATAAAAAATATTTAGATAATAAATATTTAAATATTTATATTTAAAATAAAATAAGGTATTGAAAATATTCCTCACATCGCTGTAATATTTTTTCCAAATGGAACGGATTTGAGGACCTCCTCCTATATCGTAAATTTTTATTCTACACGTTTTATACTTTAACGTAACTGTACGAAATCCAATTGTCGGTAAAACAATTTGATTTGCATCTGAAAAAAATTATAAAAAATCTGTAATAAAAAATATTTACAAAATTGATTCAAATAAAATTAAAATCATCGATTCGGATAAGAGGAAATACATTTTCGTTTTAAAATTCAAAAATAAATTCAAAATATAAATTACAGGGATCACAGTTCGTCCCTTTTTTTCCTTATCCCCCTTTTATCCCCTTTACCCTTATTTTGCTCTTTTCTTAACCCTTTAGCAGTCCAGCTATAATATCCTTTTTGAGCCAAAAATGTTTCAAATAAATTTTTTTTTGTTAAGTGTTTTATTTCATGCTTTTTGAGACTCTGAATCCAAATCTGAAGTCAAGATTTGAAAATTCAAAATGGCGGATCCAAAATC
>WNHD01008555.1:0-10689 GCA_011057455.1 Ganaspis sp. Gsp50
CCCGAGCGTGCGATTTTTCATAAATAATTTTAAGTCTGCGTAATAATTGTAAAATAAATATAAATTAATGTGTGTATAATTTCTACAAAAATATAATTTCAAAAATAATTGATGAAATTAGAAAAAATAATTAAAAAAAGCAATTATATTGTTTTTTTGCAAATAAATTTTTTCTGCTTTAGAATCATTTACAAATAGTAAAAATCAAATTTAAAAAATCCGTACTACAAAATATTTTTTAAATTTTGTGCTAATTATTACTTAATATTCACATAATTACGATTGTTTATTAAATAAAAGCATACAATTTGCTAATGGCATTAAAATATTGCCAGTACTGCGCCAACACTGGCAGTCAGTACAACACTAGTACTGACTATCAGTACTGTCTTCTGTTATCATCCCAGAGTTAGGACAATACTGCGCCAGTACTGGGCTGCAGTATTGCGCCAGCCTTGTTCAGCAATGGCCAGTACTGGCGCAGTACCGCGCCAGTTGTAAATTTTTCATTGGGTGCCTTTCGAATGGAGGTCGAATCTTGTCAACCATAACTTTTTGTCATGGTAAATGATGAAACACATGCATTGTAATTAATTGAAATCTGGAGGAGAAAATCCAATGACATCACTTGGGGAATCGAACTCCGGAACCTTTGATTGCAAATTCAACTACGCATCCACTAACCTATATATAATTACATGATAAACTAATGCAAAGTAAACTTAAAAGTTCAAACCTATTGGCGATATACGGGCCGGTATCCATTAGTAAAGTTTGCTGTAATTCGTCAGACATTACTGTATCAATATTGGGCCATATTGACAGTTCTGGCATTTCACACTTGGAAGTATGCACAAGTATCGGACATAACCAAAGATTTCCAAAGCGTTGCAACTCCGCAATCGCTTTATCGGTCTTCCAGACCGCTGTCAAAACTTATTTCTGTTAATAATTTTTTTTAAGTAAAATAAAATCTATTACTTTTTTTACGAAAATCTAAGGATTGACGAATTTTTTAAACTTTGCAATCCGTTAAGAATATTATTTTTTGAAATAAAAATAAAATAAATATTTAGTTTTTTTAACTTAATAATTTTATTTGTACATGAATTAATATGAAATATATGAAAATTATAATTTAACTGAAATTTTCGCTAAAATGAGTAAAGAAGTAATAACGGTCTGATAGACCGGACAACAGAAAGTGTAAATATTTAACACTCAGAAGTTTAAAAGTTTTTATTTGTTTTGAGTTGATTTTTAACCCAATAAATTCTAAATTTGAACGTTGAGTCTTTAACTCTTTAAATTTTTTACAATGTATATTCCTTCAAAAATTATTAAAAAAAGCTACAAAACAAGAAGTAGAATTTGGTATGACTTTTAGATGTATGATTGTCTTTTATAAGCTCATAAATAAAGTTTTTTTAATATATATTTTAATCCATTTCTCTATACATCGCAAAAAAGTACCCTTCAATATAGACTGATATATACAGCGTAATTCGTAATAGATTTTTAATTAATACACATTCAATTGTTTTAACAAAAAATATTACATAATTTAATAAGAATGTAATACATAATAATAGCACTGTAAAAAATTTTACAACCTAATTGATACATACTCTATGTTAATAGCAATGGGGAAAACCAGCATTATATTGTGTCAAAGAATCGTCCCAATACTCATGGACACCCTCAACTCCAACTGTTTACTGTGGTTAGTTAATACCTAAAAGGGCGTTAGACGACGACATGACTACAAAAGTAATGAATAGGCAAACGATTAAGGGTTTTCCCAGTTTAGTCCTTTGGATTTACAGTTTGGAGATACGAGGTTTGTGCACTTCCCGCTGCGCCTTTTCGATAAAATAATACAGACTTTCTTTTAAAGAAAGTTCAATTAGCCTAAAAGAAGTACTAATATTTCGAAAATTTATTTTTTAGAAATATTCTGTGCCAAAAGAGTTTACTGAATATTAGTCACATTAATAATCTAATCAAACGGTTTTATATTTTTCTACTTTCAAACGAATTTACTGTTCACTTAAAAAAAAGGATGAAAAACAATTTCTGTTAAAATATTTTATTTTCAAATCAATAATTTAGACTTCTAAGAAAAAGAAGTAAATATGGTTTATTACAATGTACGCATTGCGTATTCTAGATTTTTTCATTTCAAAATAATTGAATTAGAAACAATTATACTAGGACTAATTCTAAGGAAAACCCATACTTGAATCAATGTATTTTTACACTGAATTAAATAATTAATTTTTCATTGTATAACGTCAACAAATTTTTATACTCTTGAATATTTATCACGGTGTAAAAATTATAAGCAGCGAAACACAATAAGAGAAGAATTAATAAATTATAAAATTCTACCTTATAAACTAGTTACAATGTTTATTGTTTTGACTTAAATGTTTCATGTAATATCACTGAGAGAAAAGAATTCCTGAAACAAGAATAAAAATATACTTACAACTTACTCTTGTTTCAAGAATATTTTCGATTCGTTATAAGAATTTTTATGCCTTAATCAGGAATAAATACTTTCAAGAATACATATTCTAGGTCCGAATCTAAGAATAAAGTAGATTAGATCCAATGCATTTTTGCATTGAATCAAGAAAACTTTTTTCTCAGTGATATGCTCGAATATATGCAACCACATAAACTACAATAAAGTAGCAGCTTTATTTATTTTTTCAGCAGAAATAATTGTGTTAATTGTAATATATATCATAATTAAACAGAATTTTGAGCAAGTAATGTATAACCTCTTTGAGGGTTAGGTTGACGTTTATTTTATATTCAATATCACTGTTTCAGAGATATTCATTTTAAATATACAAATCGCATTATCTCTGTGGCACAGTTAAATATATCTTAAAGAATAAAATTTTCACTATTGCAGCGAATTTGAAATATCTATGGCTCCATTTTAACGAAACGTATGCCTTTTGCAGTAAATAAGTTCTCTATAGTCTACCTGAAGCTTTTTTACCTTGTACTTATTTCAATTTTATACTGATGTTTGTTTAACTTTTACAAAAAATGCTGTTAGCATTTAATTCAATGTCAACATACACTCTAAATTTCCTGGAGTGAGATCTTACTCTTTAAGAGTGAGAACAGTGTCATTTCGCTTAGAAATTGGGTCACTCCAATCAAGTTAAAAATATCGTGAAACTATAGTGCATTTTCTCCTTCTAAAGTCCCTTTCTTCGACGTGCGTTGCATAATATCATATATCGTATTCCTTAAAGTTATTTTAAATTTAAGAATTTACATCATTATATTATGATAATGCACTGAGAAAAATGTTCGTTTAAATTGAACAAAAATATTTGTTTGACCAAACATAATTGATTTAAACAATGTTTTTTGCTTGATTTAAATAAATATTTATTTTATAGAAACAAATTAAAGACTTTTACTTCTTCAATTTGAAGAGATAATTTGTTTGATACAAAGACAGGATTTGCTTAATTCAAACACAAAATTTGGTTCAATAAACTATTTCGGTCTTTAGTTAAATGTAGAAAAACTAAAGTTATTTTCATCTCCAACGATGGCCTCGTGGATTAGATAATTGGATGTGAATCTTATGGGCGCAAGTTCGATTCTCCATCTCGGTAGATTTTTCTGTAATATTCTTCTTCTGTTTTAGCTTATATATAGAAAATGAATATTGAATAAACAATATAATATTAAAACTATAATAATAAACTACAATTTTTATGGTATATTAATAATAATAATAATAATAATAATAATAATAATAATAATAATAATAATAATAATATAATTAATAATAATAATTTTATACTTGTTTATTTTCATTTCATGAGCATTTTGCTTCCATATACAGACAATATTTTTTTTCAAAAAGCAACCTTAAGCAGTTTTTAAGAAGAGACTATTATTGGAAAATGATTATCTTAAAACTTATAAGATGAAATTAAATTTAAACATAAAAAATAATAGAAAATTGTCATTTATTCTATCAATTCTTTGTCAAATATAGACTTTACATAGGTCAATCAATTCATCTCGACACAAAGAATAAGATTTCTTCATTGATGGATTTAATTTTTATTAGGGAAAACTTTTTTTCTAAAACAACGTATTTTTTAAAGAAATACGATCTCAAAAATTCTTGATTGAGTTCTTCTAAAAATCCCTATGTCCATTTCTAGATTTTTATGAGTGTAATAACTCTACCAAACTTCATTAAGATCGGTCAAAACATTCTCAAGATAGAGAGTCCACAAAAAATGACAACATACATACATACACACACACCTGCACATTGCCTTTAAACTTCGTATATATATATGCTTTTTAGATGAAAATGAGTTGATTTAGACTATTTTTGGAAAGTCTAAAATCGTCACGATTACAATACTTACTCTATAAGAAAGCAAGAAATGATTAAAAAATTTGTTCCATTCAATCCAATCATTTATTTGATGCAAACGAAACTCAACCAAAAAACTTGCTTGTTTAAATGAAACAAACATTTGTTTGACCGTATATGAAAGATAGAATTTGTTTGAATCAAACAAAATTTGTTCAATTTGATGATATAATTTTACGTTTCATTCTGTCTATAATTTAAAATTCATTTTTACAAGGTTTATTTTTCGTTGTATTGACCTGATGAGGACATGAATATGTCGAAACATGTTGAAAATAAAGTGACTCTCTTTTTCGAAAAATAAGCCTCGTAAAAATCAATTTTAAATAAAATTTGTTCCATTTGAATAAAAAATTTTCTAAGTGTGTATTATACAACAATATTATGGTTTTAAATAAGTCAGTTAGACCTAATTCCTCTCAAAACAAGTAAAATCATTTCGATTAGAGAATATTTAATTTTTTTCAGGAGTTTGACCTTTAAATTAAGGATACCACTCTGAAAGAAATTTCTTCTTGATACCGTACTTCAAAGGCTGTTCTCAAACGGAGAGGATTTTTTCGGTATATTCTTGAAGTGATATTACATTTATGAAAAAGAAGCTATTGCAGAAACTTACACAATAGGAAATTGAGCAACGGCGTAGTACTGGCACAAACATGCCAGTGCAGAATTTTCAGGTCAAAAACTGGGAAATCCGAATTATAAATTCAAAATTCTTCAAAATTGTACTAAAAAATAGTTAGCTGTGGCAGCTAACATCCACTATCACTGTAGAGTAAATAAAATATTATTGCATGGTTGTCATTGCTTAAGTTGATTGAACTAAGAAAATTTTTTGTTTAAATAAAACAAATATTTATTTTATATATGATCGAAAAATATTTATTTAATGTAAAGAATTATTTGTTTGAATCAGCCAAATTTATGTTTGATTAAAACAAATTTCAAACAAAAATTACGTTTTGCGAAAAATTATTTGTTTAAAATAAAGAAAATTGTTTTGAATTAGGTAATTGATGTTTTGACTTAAACCAAATGTTTTCCCAGTGTAAAAAAATGTGTTAGTTTACGTAGTTGCCGTCATTTAAAATTATATGCTGACTTTAATTAAAATTTTAGTTTATTTGTATTAAGAGGTTGATCGATTTTTAAGAAACTTTCAAAGATAGTAAAACCTATCCAATAAAATGACCACATGTAAATATGTTATTCTCCGTAAGCTCACCGACCCTTTTTCTCACTTTCGCGCTCCCTTCCTTACTTCTCCTGTACACTATACGTCTATATATCTATATAGCTCTATGGTTGTATAGCTTATTCCCTTATTCGTTTTACTCCGCCTCTCTTCTGCTGGGTGTTCTCTTTAGCCAGCAGATCGTCCTTCGTTCGTTGCATGCCTATTGACGAATGAAACACTATCGCTAGTGAAAATACGCGCTACGTTTATTTGACTTGCGTATAGCATTACTAGAAGTTAAGTTTCATGGATAAACCGGCTGAGCCTGCAGACCCTTGCCTGCCTTTTAGCACGCGCCCTATATACATAAAGGTATTAAAAACAGTTTGGTTTCAAGAGTTATCTGCTCATAAAGTAAAAGAGAAGAAAAAATAGAATACTTTAACACTTCCTAATCGTCAAACAAGATGTTTAATTTAAACATTAAAACGCCAACTTAATGCTAATTCCACTAAATGATGTTTTGTTTAAATAACTTAAAGTTGTTATTATTGTTCAGCCTAAACATTCTATAAAATAATTTTTTAAAAATGAGTTTTTTCTCAAATTATTACATTTTAACAATTTTATCAATAAGCCAGTTAAATAATTTTTAACTTTAAAAAAGTCAAAACTTAAAATTATATATATATATATATATATATATATATATATATGTACAATTTGAGCTACCCTTTTGAGTTGATCAAAATTTAAACAAATTTAGATTAAAATATCATTTATGTAGGTATCTATGCGTATGAAAAGTATTCATAATAGTTTTCTATTTTTATTTTGGAGAAAACAACATTTTCAAAATATAAACTTTCAACACAAATTTGTTAAAAGTGAATACTCTTGACAAATTGAAAAACATGAAAAAACTAAGTGGTAATTTTTTTTGAAAATGTGACTCAAAATAAAGCAGAAATATGTAAATGTGATATCTGCATGTGTGTGGATAGTGTATTTAAAACAGTAAAAAATATCACATTAACAGTGCACGCCTCTGCTTCTAACCCTATTTGAAGGGCCCTTTTGGGCCACAACGGGTGGTCATTCGTACGAATTCCCCACTCTGCCCGCCCACAAGTCCCCCACCCCCGAAGAATCCGGGACTCAATGGGACATCATCTATTTAGAATTCTCTCTTTAGATCTAGTCGGCAGTTTAACTTAATCCATCCGGCGGGAAGACTGTACCGGTCGTATGACAACTTTTAACTCAAGAATGCAGTTAGTGTAGTTGGTTTTTACTTTTTATGTGATGCTAAAAAGTGTTCAATTTTGCTAGCCTTACAGTGCAGTTCGTTACTTTTAAAGCATATCGGAAAATTAATCGAATTAATTTGAATTTTGCTAACTTTTAAAATACACATAAAATATATTAATCGTCTGTGATATTAATAATAAGCAAACAACAGTTCTATTTCACAACAACTTTAACTGGATTAACTAGTTATAAACGGATGTCACCAAATTGTGGAATGTAATGTACATAACTTAACATAAAAGGCGGTGAGTGTTTACTAAAAATTCTTTAACGTGTATCATTTAATATTTTATCTGTAATATTAAAAAAATGATTCTATATGATTCTAATTCAATCCTATTTGATATTACAAGATAGAATTTTTTTTAAATAATTGTAAAAAATAAATTTTGAAACAAGTTATAAAATGTAAAGACAAAGTTTTAAAGCATTGGCAATTTAAATTCAATCATTTATAATGCATTAGTCTGCGTTTGTTTATGTAGTTTTATTTTGTATATACATTTTGAAACCAACCATAAAACTTTAGTCTAAAAGTAATAATCTATTCTAAAATCTAGGATTCTAAGCCCAAATGATATTAGTGAAAATAAGTCTGAGTAAAGTAAAAATCTCTTGTACTTAATTCTTTAAACAATACATAATTTGTGTGCCATACAATTATAATCATTGAAAAAATGGTTCAATAAATATCTAAATATTTATTTAATAATGTAAGGTTTTCAATGAATATAATTAGTTTTTCATAATTATATACATTGGTATATTTTTCACCATTGAGAAGTTTAGAGAATAAAATAAGTTTTTTTAGTTATTTCTAATAAAAAACTGCTTATTAAATCAAACGAACGTTATTATAAACTTCATTGGAAAAGCAGATTTATTGTTAATTACTTTTTTTGTAAAACGTAAATATTTCTGTTTAAAATTTCTTTAAACGCTAAATATTTTAAGTTTTCAGACACTTTTTGCATCTACTGAAAGTAAGCAAAACATTTAGCTGTCTAAAATTTTAAGACATTTAACAAAGCCGTGAAAAGATTTTTCTGCTATGACATTTAATTCAGTTTAAGAATTACGTGATCAAAAGATTGGGTATAGTGCTAGTTTGCTTGAAACATTTATATTGTCTTAAAATTTAATACAGTCTAAATGTCTTAAGAATAAATATGTACTTAAATGTCGACATTAAAGACACAAGTTTTACCTATTTAATTTTTACAAAATGATTTCTAATTCGTAAAGTTTAATTGATCTGAAACCACAAATTTATGACTATTAAAAACATGTTTCTTCTTATAACCGGCCTCAACTCTTCACTAAAATTAAAATTTTTAAAAGAAAAAAATTACTGTGGAGTTAGGTTGTGAACTTCCTTCTGAAGATTCTCTTTAAGTAGAAAAGTATTTTTATCAAGTTATAAAATTTCAACAACAAAAAAATTAATGGGTTAGTACCACATCTTAGTTTAGTGACTTTCTTCAAATGTTTTCTTTTATTAAAAATTTTATTATTTGCATCAAACTTTTTATACATAAAAGAAGTGGTTTTAAAGTATTAAAACAAATTTTCAATTCCTTGTTGATGGTTGATTATCTTGCTGACATTGCTGCCTAAAACTATCTACTTGGCTGACATGATATCTCAAATTCAGGGTATCAAACAAAAAAAACACTGATTTGTCAAATAAATTTGTCAAATAAGCTTGTCTCTTTCGTCTGAACTACGATTAAATATTTTTAAGAAAAAAGAAACAAAATGGCAGACTTTTTTAATTTTTGACCTTATTTTTTTTTAATAATTTGTTTAAACATTTGATTAAATATTAATAAAAAAACCATGATTTTAGTCCAGACGATAGCAGGACCTCTGTAGAAAAAGTCATAAAAAATTTTAGCCTGATCAGAGCAATAGTTCTTTTTCTATCATGTCAGCCAGGTCAGGAAACATTGTATTAAAAAAGTCAAATTTACAATACCCCTTTACGCATCAGAATCTGCAATTCACTATTCAAAACTTTCTACAGCTCACAAATTTTAACGAAATTGGTTGATTCTTATTTTGAAATACTCAGGATTATTAAATTCTTAAGTGCTTTATGAAATCAGTTTTGTAATTTTTTGTTCTTTATTATTTTACATTGTGCGCGCGAGGGGTACGTTCCACAAGCGAGGGATTGAGACTCTTGCAATGTACCCCTCTATTCGATGTTGTCAACGTTTCTAACAAAAATTATAGTTTTCATAGCATTTCTACATATATATACTAAAACAATCTACAGTTTTTAAAAAATTGATTTTTCTATAAATATATGTGGTACTGGCCCCTTAAAAAAAGATTAAAAAAATTATTTTTGTAGGAATTATTAAATTTTTTGAAAGTAAAACAGAAATTTTATTGAAATCCAGGTTTATTAAAGATATGAAATTGTTTTAAAATCATAAATTGATTCAGCACCTCTCGCGCGATTTTAATTAACAGTTTTAATAATATATTTAAAAATAATTGTTCAACATTATTTTTAAATTACACGTTGATTAACAAATAACCAGCATTTAATGACAGCTACATTTTTGTGGTTATGTTGCACTTCTTGTAAAATAATAAAATTTACTTATTTTTAGTTTCTTGAAACAAAATCCTGTGAAAATATATAAAAAGGATGCATTAAACACTTGTTTACATATTAGGAAACCATTTTTTGAAAAATAATTAATTTTACATAATGGCAATAATAGCCCCCCCCCCCCAAAAAAAAAAAATCCCGTTCGTTAGTTTTTTACAATTTTTTCTTTGAAAGTACGAATTAAAAACGTTAGGTCTCTTTTTGTACTTCAACACAAATAAATTAACTACATTTATCTGTAACATTTTTAAAATCATTACAACAGTTAATGCAATCCAAGATGATTTTAACACCAAGCAAAAACTTCAAATACTTTAATATAAAAAAGTTATTTATTAAAAAGCAATCTTGGAAATAATAGCCCCCGGTCGACGGTATTTATTTTTGAAAAACTAAAACTATTTATTTATAATTGTCACTTTTCCAACGGCTTTGAAATTAACGTAGAGCAATGGAAGTGATGAAAAAAAATGCTAATAGAATTATTGTTTGCGTCACGTCCGAAACGAAAATTATTGCCATCATATCACGTTTTCTCGTCTTTACAATAGCATTCCTTTCGGAAATCCAGTCTATTTTACAAATACTTTTAAAACGACTATAATGTATGCAGCAAAACGTTTTCCTTTTATATAATTTTTTTTAAATGTCTAACATTGATTGATTTAATTTTATTTAATTGCACTTTTTGGAAACAAATATTATATTTCCAATTATACTGAATTTAAGACGATTTTTTGCGTTTACAAAATAGTAAATAACACATTTTTATTGTTTAAACATTATTTTTAAAGCTATATTATTTATGTGTCATTCTTCACAAAAGTGTAATTTCATGTACCTGTTTAATATTTTTTTTATAAAGTGAATTGAACATTTATGTCTTTTTTCTTTTAAATCAATTCACCTTTGTGCATAAAATCCACAAGAAAATATTGACATTAATCTTTAATCTATATATTAAAAAGTCTAAAATTTCTAAATGTAAGCTTCCCTATATAGTCCTCCTTATGCATAGATACGAAAATGTCATGTTTAATTATTACACTGTGTGACAGTGAAAATACACTTTTGTCGAGACCTGGCACAAGTTGTAGGTCTAGTAAAACTAAGGAAAATGGTATAGGAGAAATTTCCCAT
>WNHD01008556.1:0-11458 GCA_011057455.1 Ganaspis sp. Gsp50
GGATACTGAGAATTTCTTCTGGACACAACGCACTTTTCATCATAAAGTGTGTTATTTTTCTTTTAAGAACATCGGATTAAGTAAAAAGCGTTCATAAGCGTATTTAGTATACTCTAATTAATAACTACCACAAAAGGTGACACAATCCGAATGTGGATTGTTAATGATTTTAACGTTTTTTCATAAGCCAGGATAGAGAACAAAATTGATGGACAAAATTTGAGAGCATATTTTATAAATAATATTTCAAGTAAAATCAAAAGTATTCCAACATTAATTAAATATAACTATCCAAAATTAGTATTCCGATGAAAATTTTCTTTAAAAAATTTGGAAAATTATATTTATTAAGCATATTAATTAATAAATAATCTCACTCGTGGACAGGCCAGGATACTGAGAATTTGACACTTTTATGTAAATTTTCAATAAAAAGTTTTTTTTTCGATTTTGTTTATCTTCAGTGCCCAAGTCAAAACAATCGAATTGAATAATTTTCATAGAAAACCAACTTATTATTTTCAAAATTAAATATATAAAATAAGTCAAGACGGTAAAAATTCCCACTTTTATAGAATCACCCATAAAGTTCTTTAAAATACGCCTCTCTTTCTTATGTTGCTACATGTCCAGGTATGCTTATTCTTTTTGAGTGAATTCACTGCGTGTATTCATTAATCTATTATGTGCGAAAAGCGTACTTTAAGAAACTTATTTCGATATAATTTCTGATCTTGAACTAGACGGTGTAACCACGCTCATTGCTCATAAATTTAAACCTACATTGTATTATAGTGTCGACAAATATAACAAAAATCGTGAAACAGATTTAAAAAATTAATTTTGCTATTAAAAAGAATTACAAAACTAATGAAAATTAATAAAAAATTTAGAAAAACTGGAAAGAAATTACAAGAACTTGAAAAAAATTAAAAGAACTTAAAATAAATGAAATGCATTTTAAAAAGAACTTGAAAGAATAGAAAGAATTTGAAAGATAGTACATACAAGAACTTGGATGAAATTATATAAAAAAAACTTGAAAGAAATGAAAAGAAATGGAAAGAACTTGAAAGAAATAAAAATATTTTGAAAGATATTACAAGAATTTGAATAAAATTAAAAGAACTTTTGAAATATAAAAAAAATAAAACTAAAAAGTACCAATTTTATGGTCTTGCAGAAGAAGCAGTCAGCGACGTTTTTATAGCAGAATGTAATGTTTATTTTTTAAGGTGACATATTTCTTTTAGTGAATATCCACAGGGTTTATAATAGTCAAATAACGATTCGCGGTTTACCGAAAGGTCCAGGTGTATCAAGCAGTTTCATATTTATGTTCAAGAAGGCTGTATATAACATAAGAGCAGCTTTCGTTGCACGTGCTCAAAATAAAGATAGAATTTCCTTCTAATCTAGAGATCTAATCTACCCGGCTTAAATTTTCCAATCTCAATATATATATTATATTTACTATATTTATCTTTCCGTGCAAGCATAATTTTCCAAAAAAAAAAGAAACATCTACATTAAGCTGAGATGAAAATACTTTTTTTATCGCACACACCAACAAAATGTATTCGATATGAAAGACAGTCTCTTCAATGAGATGAAAATTTTTAAATAAAAATTGTTCTTCTTCTAAGATTTGTCTTTGTCTATTTTTTCTATACGCAAATCAATCCTTGCAATCCTACTAGTTTTATCAGATTCAAATCTAGGTTTTGTATTTCCAACCCTAGAAAAGAGTCACGACCCTTCACGCAACACCTTTCAAACCTTTTCTTCTTGACAGATGTTTAACTTAAGTTCAAAGTCAAACTGGAAAATTGTGGATTTCAAAAATCGGTGTAGCAAAACTTGTGGGTTTGTTAAATAATAATTTTTAAATTGTATTTCTCATATTATCTTACTCCTGTCATATAATTTTTTTTCAAAAATACCTTCTCATAACAAATGAGACAGTAAAAAATCTTTTTTGATAGCAATTCTTTTCTTTACAAAATTCAAAACAAATTTCTTACAAAAACAGACAAACAAACTTGAAATATTGAAAGTAAGGGTTTTTTTAATTGCTTGAATATATAAACGATACAAACTTAAACATTTAACAAAAAGTTTTAAAACAGAATTAATAATTCTTGAAACATAAAATGTTAGTGGATCTCAAGTGGAATATTTGATTTAGATTACATTTATTTTATTTATATAGGTAAATACTTCCAACTCGATTTTTAAGAAATATATGTATAACGAATAAAATACCTATTTTCATCAATCAGACAGAATTATTACAAGTTGTTTGCAATTTTATATTACTGAAAGTAAATTGTTGACTGAAATCTGAAGGAATGGACTGAAGAAAATTTTTGATGAAAGCGAAGGTCCTGTTTATAAAATGGTCTTGGGGTGCAAAATTGTACAAAAGGCCGTGCCGTTTTGCGGTTTTTTCATTTTGGCACGCGTACGTAGTGCATTGGGTAAGCGGATACTCCACAAAGCGCTTTATTGTGTGAAACCCAATACACGCTAAATACCAGAGGGACGCGTGGGGTTGCCAGAGCCTATCTGTTCAATTCCTGCGTCTGTGTGCACGCGTCACGCGTATGCGCATTCAACCCCTCCCTCTCGTTTATCCTGATGTTTTTTTAATCGTAATATTAAAAGGGTTCAACTTCTATTCTCAAATATGATTATTTTCCTACTTCAATATTTCACCGGCTTATCGCAAATCGAAATAATTGACGTCCAGAGTTTAAGTGAAACTTAAAATTTAATTGTAGTATAGTATGAGAAACAAATTTATAGATGTCATGTTATTCAAATTTAAATTAAATAACTGGGAAGTAAACTTTCATATTTATTCATTAAAAAACAATATTAAGTAACTAAAAAACAATATGGAATAACTAAAAAAAATATAGAATAACTAAAAACAATATAGAATAACTAGAAAACAATATAGAATAAATAAAAAACAATATAGAATAACTAAAAAAACAATGTTAAATAATTCAACAATATCAATATTAAAAACTAATTATATACACGGAAAAAATAACAAGTGAAATTTACTTGATAAGGTTAAGTGAAAATTGCTAAACCTTAGATAAGTAATATTTACTTAAATTCTTAAGCAAAATATACCTAAAATGTTAAGTAATAAATGTTTTGAAAAAAATAAACTCGATAGTAAAATTTACCTAACTTTTTAGGTAGATTTCACTTAAGTACATACGTAAATAATTTTCACTTTAGTACTTAAGTAATTTTCACTTAATTTTTACTTATACGTACACTGCAAAAAATGGTGTCTTAAAAGTGGGACAAAAGTGTCTTATTTGGTCAAAAACGTCTTAAATTAAGACATTTTTTGTGCCTTAGTCACTAAATGGTCAAAATAAGACACCATGTTTTTATAGTGTATGATTTTTAATTAGCTGGTTCAACTCAATTTTTTAGGTATATTTTACTTATAAGTATTAAGTCCATTTCACTTGCGATTTCTCTCCGTGAACATAATACTCAATGCTAAAAAATTCCAAAAAAACTTTAAACAGAAATATCAAAATTTATATTCAAACAAATACATTAAAAATAAACAATTACGTTCACACAATTAAATACAAATACCCAAATTTCGATAAAAACTGTTAAATAAAGTTTTATAGATAAAGATAATAACGACCTTTTGATTCGCATTTATCCACTTACGAATTATTGATTTCTATGAGTCACAAAAACCTTAGAGCCAACAAACAACATTGAATGAATTAAAGAGTTAAGGACATACAAATTGCGACAAGAAATCAATTATTTAAATGAGCTTGTGGAATGAATTGTGAAAAAAAAGAATCCAGAACAAAAAGTTGAAGGACCATTTCAAATTGATTAATGTAATCTTTGATGTTAACCATCATTAATACTTTTATGATGGCTATATATATTCTTCAACAAGTTATGATGTAGCTTTAAACAGCTGAAAATTTATCCTTTATCGCACGTGAATCGCCAAAAACCGGATATTAATATAAGTTCGTCAAAAAATTTTCTTTGAGCTACACACTATGCAAAATGAGAAAAATCATGACACCTGCGAATCAGAAAGCCACTTCAACTCTGTCACACACTTCTTCGTGCACTTGCAGCAGTTTGCGTAGCTATCTCGTTTCGACAGGTGCTCAAGTGCATCTGCTAAAAATAGGAAAAACAAAAATAGATTTTCTACATTTTTGTTCTTCAATTACAATTATAGTATAACGTTTAATAAACCCAACGATATTTTATAAATTAACGATAAAATGCAGCTGCTTTCGATTCTTTAGAAAATATGTATTTATGATGAAATTATCAAGATATATACAAGTTATTCAAAACAATTATTGACTCGATTATTGATAATTCAATTTATTTATTATATATAATTTATTTATTTATTTTATAGTCCTAATTTATTCACAATAGTATATTTTGATAAAACAGAGTATTTATACTAAAAAATGTTTCTGCTTTTTCAATCAATTATGCTGCACAACAAAAATATCTTACTCTCTAAATCTGAATTATATAGTAGTTTTCTATACTAATATATCTCGCAGATTTAGAGAGTAAACAATTTTTTTATGGAAAAATGCTTTATTTGTTATGCATTTTTTATTTAATCATCTAGATAATTTGATCTGGATTTTTTAAATCTACGTCGAAAGAAAAATGATTGTGATCAATTATGGTTCAATGACATAGGGTCATTTTTATTCATAACAGAGAAGACTCTAATAGACCAAAATATAATCGCCCCCCGATGGCGATGATGCTGCAAGACCGTAGAAAATGATCATTGAAACCATATTGTACCTTTCATGCAGGTTTACAAATACATAAGTGACTACTGTCATTAAATAGTTCCGGATTAAAAAGACTTTCGACCCTTCCTAAAAATGTTTAACATTCCGATTGACCCCTATATATGTTTACGAAGGGACATTTTTCTTACTTTTTACATTTGTTGTAAATATTTTTAATAGTTCAATATTTCTCCCTTTAATTTGTTTAATTCAATTAACCAACTGCCAAGTTAATTTACTGTATAATTTATTATTCCTAAAAATAGTAAATTATTTTTAAAAAAAATTATTAATTTTTTAATTTCCTTTATTCCAATTCTTTCTACATTTTTAATTCTTTTACTTTTTTATTTACATCTTGTTTATTTATTCATCCACAAAAAATGTTATTTGTTTATTTATTCACAAAAATGTTGTATATGCATTTTATATCTATTTTGCTCACTATTATTTAATCTTTTTTTTTATTTCTCTACATTTTACATTCTCCAGTTCTTGAATTCAAATTTTTCAATTCGAATGTTTTGGAATTCAAGTATTCTTTTCAATTTTTACATTTTTTATATTACGATTTTTATGTATCATTGATTTTTGAAAATAAAAATAATCGAACTGTTTACTTTTCACAATGGACATAGAAAATTGATGAATTGAGCTTATTTTCTGAGTCATTACACCGTCAATCATTGGGTGTGAAACTAGAAAAAAAATACCATAACTTTTGGTCTTGTCTACAAGCACAATGTGAAAGAAAACCGATTGATACTACAATACCACTATACAGAAGAAGATGTGACAGTGGCACTTTTTCACACTTTAGAAGCTATTCACAAGTGCTGATATTTCTTTCACAGCTTTTGAAAATTTTCCTCTTTCATTGCTTTATTTTTTAGAAAAAAAAATTGTGAGAACATTTTCTGCTTTTACATTAGTTTTTTGTTCATTTGTGTATTATTACAATTCTTTGGTTTGTACTTGAATTATTAAACACTTTTATATACCTTCGACAGAAAAATAATACCTACAATTGTTTCAATGAACATCCACAAAGTAGTAAAGTTAACAAATTAAAATTTGTAGTAAAATTAATTTTGACAATTGGTTAAAGTTAAACAAATTGCCTTTGTTATCTGGTACTTATTTAAAATTGAATACCTATTATATATATTTTTTTAAATATCAGTTTTTATTTAAAATTATATTGAATATATTTCATTTTTGCTTCCCTGTGCGAGGAAATAATTTTTTAATGTTACAGTTTCCCTGTACACGGAAAAAAGGGATTGTTGGACCAACACAAGGAATTGTTAATATAGAACTAACAAATTAGTTTGTTGCCATAACAAATTGGTATTGTATTTTTTGTTGAATCAAAAATACCAATTTGTTATGACAGCAAACCAATTTGTTAGTTCTATATTAACAATCCTTTTGTTGGTCCAACAATCCCTTTTTTTCCGTATATAAATGTGTGAAATATAACTATGCACGATTAAAAAACAGTTAATATATCAAAATGAATTTTATCATGAAAGTAATTTTATGTGTATAGCAATGTAGCATTTTATAATGTGCAGTAATGTGGACGCGTGGGGTCTAGGCGTGTTAATAAGAGAAGGGATGAGGGAACAACACCATAGGGTTAGCATGACGGCATTTACCAGGACCCTCACGCATTTATGATTCTAAATGGTACTTTGATGACGCTATAAATGTACCAGACGGAGTTAATCGTTCCACAAGTCCATTAGTCATTGGCCGATGTTAGTTGCAAAATTTCTAAACACAAATAACTATCATCATTTTAATGCAAGTACACCCACATTTTCGAAACTTGGAATACTCGATAACACGTTCGCCTGTAATCAAATGTAGATTCATCTTCAGTAAAGATCTAAATAGCCTATAATTTCAAAACACCAAATAATTTTAAACTGTGCCAAAAAACTAATTACCAAAAGTATGTCTAAAGTATGTCTAAAGTAAGTATGTCTATAAAGTAAGTATGTCTAAAATATGTATAAAGCAAGTATATCTAAATTACTAAAGAGATGTTGAAGTATATTTACATTACGAAAAGAAAAGGCAAATTACAAATCAAAGCAAATGACAAAAAATCCAAGTTTCGTGATCAGAAACTGCGGAGAATTGTATTTAATGACTTTCTAAACCAATTAGAAAAATAATGAAACTACTTTAGCAGGTAAATGTCTGACATATCATCTATCAATGGATCACTCAGGGAGTAAAAATGTTAAAATACAATATGGAAAGTCCGTCGGAGATAATCTACCCGTATGTTATAATCACCATGTATTTGTTTCAGTCATTATCATTTGCAACTTCGTGTTTCACCTGCTCACATAAATAAAATGAGCCTATAGTATATACTGATTGGTGATATCTATAATCATTCTATTTTTTTCGAGGAATTGCGAATATCTGACGCTCATTTACATCCGGTAAATTTTATATAATACAGAAATAACGGTTTGTATGAAAAATTATATTGTCATGGGTATAAATTAAAAAAAGAAAACACTTCTACTGCAAGAGGGCAGAATCCATTTCGAAATGAAAATCCAGAAAATATAAAACAAAAGAGAGCCAAAAACGTGCAGAAATCGAAAACATCCAACTCTAAAATAAAATTTAATATCTCCAATTAAAAAATTTAACTATAAACAAACATTTGTCCTTTGTTTTATATGTATTTTAAAAAAATTTAAGAGTCACACAGCGAAGAAATTTTTGATTTTGAATTACTGACATAAACATTTTTGCTTAACATTTTTTGTTTTAAACTCTCTAAATATGAATCAGCGATAAGTGTGCCACTTATTATTCAAATCAGCGTATATACGCTTGTGCTTTTATGAAGCATAACCTAAAAATCCGCTGATTCTCAGCGTATATATGCGCTGATTTGAATAAGTGGTTCATTTGTTGCTGAGAATCAGCGAAATTCCACTGATTCAGATTTAGATTACAATAATAAATAAAACAAACAAAATTAATTTAAGAACACCCTTTAACTTAAAAATAGAAATAAAAAATAGAAATACAAAATAGAAATACAAAATAAAAAAGAACAAATAAATAGAAAACTATTTTTAATGTAAATCGTTGATCAAAAATATTATGGACTTGAACTTCGTCAATAAATATAGTAAACATCTATAGATGTTACCATATGTGATATAATCTATAGATTCTAACCAATTTAAATATACCACGAATATTTAAACTACATGTCCTATATGTTAAACATCATTTTTCTCTGGGAGTATTTCAGATAAAAATCAATAAAAAGAAAGGATTTAACCAAGTCCTTTGACAGAGAACATTCTAAGCCTAATAAATTTGAATTAAGATATTTTCATAAGAATGACGAAAAGTAACATTCTTGTTATGTGATAATCGTTAAGGGTCGAGACTTTTCTTTTAGCAGTGGGTCAGAAGAAAAGAAGAGAAGCGTTGGAGTAAACGCCTATGAAAGCTATGAATTGTGTATTTGCCTATGAAAAGATCGAAGACACCTGAGGCGCCACACACGGTGACGGTAACCCAAAACCACAACCGTACTCGGCATCGCGACAGACATGCTTTGGCACAAAAGATCTTGGACCCCTTTCAACTGCTTGAGATCATCTTTCTATTGATGCACCATCATTCCTTCAGGAGAGCTCGAGGAACTCCAGCGATAATGAAAAAGAGACGCAAGGATTTCTTCAGCGAGTATTTCATGTGCAGTTATTCCCCTTAAAAACAAAAACTTGTATTGACATTACTCATCTTACAAACACGCTTTACAATCTCCAACTATTAATCCTTCAGTACGCGCATTGTTTAAATAAATCTTAAACGCAGTGTTTTTAGTTCGAACACAAAACAACGTTCATTAAACTTTGATATTTTAGACTCTTTTAGACTACTTTTAGGCTACTTTTAGACTCTTTTTAGTATCCACTTTTTATATTGACATTTTTATTTTTTCTGAACCTTATTCGCTAATTCAGTTTAAAGCAAGATCAATCAAGTTTTCCCTGAGAATTTAAACATTCTAGATATTTTATTTAGAAATATTTCTATATATTTTCATTACTGAAATCCATTCGTAAATATTGAAAAGAATAATATTTGCGCTCAAAGAAAGACAAGTTTCAAATTCATCGAATTTTTAGAAATCTAACGCATTTCCGAAAAATAGAATTTTATGCCAAGATTTCAAACGGTGTCATTGAACTATGACATAATAAAGATTGTGTACTTTTCAAGGGGTCGAGAGATTGAAACCAATCAATTTCAGGTTTTGTATTGCCGAATAGAATTTTCAGCCAGACGCAGTGACTTCTTACAAGCTGTGTCAAAGAGTGCATTCATTTTTTTCCTCTAGAAGTCTGTCATCTCTGTATACTTGATGGATCGGGTGTATAATATTCGTATGCGATTAACTGACAGTAATAAGTTTACCTATCTAACAATCTACACTTTTAGGGATCGTGGGCGGTGAACCATGAAGGCAAACGTGGTAAAATGTGATGGTCTCTAAATAGTTTGATGAATCAGAAATTTCCATATGTAATTGCAGCGATTATGTCTTCGTGCAACTGGTGTTACTATTTCGACCCCCCTGATGGTTCATTCCTACCTTTACCCACATATCAATCTAATTAATATACAGCATTATAAATGTTTACCAAATTTTAGTTTCATTTAATGTTTTCGAAATTTCGTTAACCAACATTCAAAAAATTCTCTTTATAAACTCTCACGCACTTCAAATTTTAAAAAACTTTCTACTTCATAATTAACACTTAAAAATATAAAATAAATAAAAATAATGTAAATAAATATATTTTAAATAAATATAAGACACAACATAACATTAAACATAAGATATTTAACGTGTCTAATAAAATTTAATTTTAATTCATATCGATAAAAAAATTTGCGCCAATTACGATCTTTCATCTAAAATTAAACATTTTCAAAAACTTGAACGTTAATTTTCTGTTTTCATCGAATTTTGTATACATTTTGACACAAAGTGTAAACTTTTACTAGTGACTTTAAATTCAGTATTTATGGATAGAGTGTCGAGCTTTTAAAGTGAGCATAAATTACAAATGTCCGAGGTATTTACGACATATGGAGAAAAGGGGTAACGTTTGGTTCAGCGTACAAAATTGTTTTTTAGGAAATCTGATAAACTGCCAATTATTCTACCGATCAATACAGACATTTACTGATATCAAATTCTTTAAATTTTTTTCTTAAAAGTCTAAAATATGAAAGATATATTAAAAAATAAAAAAAATAAATATTGTTTTCAGCCCAATTTTGGCTGGAAACGTTTACAGAAGTGTCAATTTGAACTGATTTTAAGACCAAAAACTGACTTAGTCTTGTTTTGGGCCATAAAATTGACTGATTATGTAAATGGTTTAAGACTTACTTTCTTCTGTGTACATATACTAAAAACTACTACAGTTATAATAAATAAAAATAATGGTCATAAATTCATATAATGTAGTGAATTATTCAAAATTTTTAAAAAAATTACTCATATTGGAAATCTCTGATTCAAAATAGTTGAATTTTTTTGCGATATCCAGAAGCAACTACTTTGAATTATATGCTAAAAAAATTTAGTTTCTCGAAAGCATCAACTTGGTACCCAAAGACTACCAACTTCATGCAAAAAGTATCAACCTGATTACAAAATCTTCATCAATTTGATACTTTTAACATCAATTTGATAATTTTAAGATAATGAACAAAATTTTAAGTTACAAAGGACCAATATTACAAAATGACCTTTTCGAATAACAGAATAAAATAAAAATCATTGAGAAAATTTCTAACACTTTCTTTAAAGTAGCAAAGAGAATAATTTTAATTGTAATTGTGAGCGACAGAGCACCGTATCTTGAAAAATCTACCCCATTCTCAAGTGAGAGGACAATTTATAACGAGAGAGGAACTCGAACGTTAATCTATGATTCACCTCTTAATGTGGCTTCGTCTCTCATTTATTAATCCTCGGCTAAATTAATATGTACACGAAACTCGAACTAACTCAATTCCAACTTATTATGGATCGTGCCAACGTATAAAAGAAATTATAAAGTTTCTAATATGGATTGATGCACGAAACAAGACAAATGTAATGTAAAGAATTTTTCCTTAACAAGCAGTTACAAAGAGAGAATTAGTTCTACAGTATAGAAAAACTAACATCGAATTTAGACGACAATCTCGTAGGAATTAAGGCTTGATTCTCCACACTACCATAAATCCTTTTAATCCGAGTATTAATTCCAGGGTCAATAAACTTGAACATTAATGTCATGGAAAATACATTTTTTTTTCTTTAATATTCCTTCAACTGATTTCAATTAATTTTAACAAAACTAAAAAAAACCATTAATGTGCGTGTATATGATAACAAAAATTATAATTATAATTATATTTAAAAAAATTGACAGAATTAAAAATATACTAGAAATTTCATTTCATTTCATTTCATTTATTAATAAACGGGACAAGCCCTTTTGTACAAAAAGTACTCCTACTAACTAAAGTTGATAATTACAACTTGTATTATCAAT